>CANYLF010143304.1:0-15738 GCA_948193215.1 Bocquillonia castaneifolia
GAGAGAAGGAAAGGCCGAAACGAGATTACCATTCCCGGCTCGGGTCTGCTTCAAAAGGAAAGGCGCTCGTGGTGGAGCGCAGCCCAAACCTTTCAACAATATCAAATCAGAAATTGCTTCAAACAAACAAAAGAAGGGTAATTTCAAAGATTCATAAATTAGGCCATAGCTGAATTAGGCCAATGGCCCAATTATAGAAAGCCTTATCCATCTTCGAGCAGAAACCACAATTAGCCCATTTAAACAAACGTCAACAAAATACAATCAATATCATATAAAACCAAGAAACCCATTAACAAGAAAACAATATAAAAAAAGGCTTAATTATGAAAAAAAAAAATCTAACTTTTAACAATTATATCATCAACTTTCAATAATTACATTTGTAAATGATCATCTATCAATATTTTTTTCAAAAACACTATGTGATCACGTTTTCAGATAGAAAAATATCACTATAACTTGTTTTCAGCAAAATAATATCACTATAACTTATCAGAATAATTTTTTTTACTTTTAAGAGACAAACTGACTTAAATATTACATGTTGGTTACCTAAAAGAGTTAAAATACACTTATTTATTTTAACTTATGTGTTCTAATTTTATACAATACAGTAGTTAAATATATACTTTTAAGAAAATAAAATTGTATATTTTTACTTTTAAAGTTGGTACGGTATTTAACTTATTAATTTTTTTTTTTTAAAAAATTGCTATATTGAGTTATATAATAATTTTTTTATCTGTTAAAATGATTACAGAATACTTTTGAAAAAAATTTGATAGATTAGCATTTATTATGTAATTATTGAAAGTTTGTGATATAATTGTTAATAGTAAAAAAGTTTTGGTATTTGTTTGGTAATTAGGCCTATAAAAAACTAAGAGTTTTCCTGGAGACGAAGCAACAAAATTCAGAGAAAAAATAAACAAAAACAAAAATCCAGAAACCCAAATCAAATTCCCAAGAAAAAGGGTAGAGAAAATCAAGAATTGAAAGAGTTGAATCATCAAGAAACTCAAGAACCGGTAGTAGTAGTAATAATAATTATAACAACAATGGATGTTATAAAGACACAACAAATATCAGCGACACCAATAGAGAAGGTGGTAGTGCATCCACTTGTTCTTCTTAGCATCGTTGATAACTACACTAGAGTTGCTAAGGATACACGCAAACGTGTTGTTGGAGTCTTACTCGGGTCTTCTTTTAAAGGCACCGTGGATGTTTCCAATAGCTATGCAGGTACGATTTTTTAGATCTCTTTTAGTTTTGATTCCAAAGTTTTGATCTTTACTGCTTTTTATGTTTGTTTCTTAGTTTTCTCGAGGTGGGTTTTCTTTCTTTGTTTGTTTTTTTTATAGAGTTGATTGTTATATGTGAATGTGGGAATTGAATTCTAGTTTTATGTTTGTGTTACTTTTTTAATCTGGTTAAAATTTTAGCTGATAATGTGTTTGATATGCAGTGTGAATGCTTTGAATTGGATTCTGGAGATGGATGATTTTTGTAAACTTGTTGATCTTTGGATATGATTAGCCTTAAATTCTAATAATTGAGTGTTAGCTGTGGCTTCCCCTAGGATTTGGACTGCACTGCACATTTGGAAAATTTAGTTGCTTTGTGATTAGGCAGTGGTGTATGGATGTATTATCAAGAAAGGAATATATGAGGATGAATGATTTATTTTGAACCTTTTGAATTTGATATTGGGTTTTTATTATTTTTCTTGTTGTCATATGAGAAGTTTTTTTAATCCAAATTCTATGCATTTTATTTATTTGAATTTTGAAGCGTTTTGGAGCTAGATCCAATTTTTAGGATAGGTGTTGAAACAGTAACAAGAATATTTTCTGGGGAAATTTAGAGGTCTGTTGGTTACATAGGGGATTGCATATGAATATTCTGATGGGGCGGCAGGCATAAAAAATTGAGGCAATGTTTGGGGAGGGTGCGTCTGGTTGCAAGCCAACTAAATGTGCTTCAATGTTGGATGAGGAACCTAAATTAACTGTTAAACAATATGGACTTAGCAAGAAAGTAATTGTTTGTATGACCTTGGACAATTCTGCATCATGGATTGCTAAGTCGGTTTTGCAAAGCACCAGCTGTTACATGTATATAATTATCTTGTTGATATTGAATGTTGTCTTGTGCTCTGCATGAGTGATTTTGCATTTGTGCTGTATGGTGTTATATATTGACCATCACAGTCATGCTCTCCAGACTAAGTACAGTTTGTTCTCTCTCATTGTTTCTGTTGGACAAGTGTGGGGTGCTAATTTTCTGACTAGATTTAGATATCATGGTTCAAAAATGCCACTTGAGAAGTTATTTCATGCTAGCAAGTCTGAGACAGGAAACTATAAGCATAATAGAAGCTACCTTTACTTTTGTTGTCTTGTTTTGTTTCTTCTTCTTTTCTTTTTAAGGAAAAATAGGAGTAACTTTGAGTGATTGTTAGGCGCTAGTTGATATCGGTTTTCTTTAGTTCATTTATCTTATTTCAAAGCTTCTTACATTTGTGGATCAATTCTTTATTTGAAAGCTCATACAATATTGGGATTGCAATTTTTCAGTTCCATTTGAAGAAGATGACAAGGATCCAAGTATCTGGTTTCTTGACCACAACTATCATGAATCAATGTTCTCAATGTTCAAAAGAATTAATGGTATGCGTAGGAACCCATTGCTTATACTAAGTTTCTTTATCTAAAGATTTTGACACTATCAAGTTAACAATTTGACCTTTTCAGCAAAGGAGCATGTTGTGGGTTGGTACAGCACCGGTCCAAAACTGAGGGAAAATGACCTGGATATTCATGGATTATTTAATGAGTGAGATCATCACCTCCATTTCATTAATTTTGTTTGTTTGTTTTTTTTTTTTTTTGTGTTTGTTTTTGTTGAAGTGTTTTGACTGTCACTGAGTGACTTGGAGTGTTTGCCTCTTGGAGAAGTGAATGTTGATTTCCTTTAATCTTTTCTGTTTCTATCTGCTACTGCAGCTATGTACCAAATCCTGTTTTGGTCATAATTGATGTCCAACCAGTAGAGTTGGGCATACCTACAAAAGCTTACTGTGCTGTTGAGGAGGTCAAAGAGGTAAGAAAATCTGCTCATTATACCAAGGTGGCTTGTTGGCCCTTAAATTGGTTGAGGTGATTAACTTTATAATTTGAGGCAGTTGAAGGAATTTTGTGAATAGATTTTCATAGTAATGCTGCCTGCATGAGTCTTGGATGCTGGCTGATGATTGTATTTGGTTACAGAATGCCACCCAGAAGAGCCAGAAGGTCTTTGTGCACGTGCCTTCAGAAATTGCTGCTCATGAAGTTGAGGAAATTGGTACGTCATTTGAAAACCAAGATTTCTTTGTTTGCAGAGCAGAATCTATTGCTTTATAAAGTTCATTTTGGCTTGTTCAATCTGATCTTCTGTCTGTTTTTTGATTGTCTGTCTACCCACTTTAACAGGTGTGGAACACTTACTCAGGGATGTGAAAGACACCACTATTAGTACCCTTGCTACCGAGGTCTTGCTTCTGGACGCTTTCAGTTTTATCTCTTTATTTTCACTTTAGGCTTTTTAAAGTGCTAAGGATTTTGAGTTGTGTATATGTTAGACTGTTAGTACAGAAGATAACAACTAAGATTTTAGTTTATTGTTATAGGTGACTGGGAAGCTTACTGCTTTGAAAGGGTTGGATGCTCGACTTCGAGAAATACGCAATTATCTTGACCTCGTCATTGATGAAAAGCTCCCACTAAACCATGAAATTTTGTACCATTTACAGGTTTTGCTCACGAGTTATCCTAATTTTCCTATTTCTGTTCCTGTTGTCTTTCTGTGACCAAGCATGTCCAAATATGTATTATGCATGAAGTTGTTTGGTAAAACTTTAGAAAAAGGAAGAAGCCTTGTTTCTGTCAATTTCATGGGTTCAGAGAAAATTCAAAATGAGCTGGGGTCCTTGGGAATATTTTTAAGACAAGCTTTCCCCATTAATTCTTTACAAGCTTCATGATATGCTTATGTAGATGACTTCATTTTGTAGGATGTGTTCAATCTACTTCCAAACCTCAATGTGGCTGAATTAGTCAAGGCTTTTTCAGGTAAGAATTGAAAGTTGTCTGCCTGCACAACTTGGTTTTATAGTTTGTCTAAATAATTTCTTTATTTGCAGTGAAAACAAATGACATGATGTTGGTTACCTATCTTTCTTCTCTTATTCGAAGTGTGATTGCTCTGCACAACTTGATTAACAATAAGGTGAGATTTTTATTATAATATATAGAAGTTATACTTACTGAATTTGCACTTGAGCTTTTAATGCATCTTTTTATCTTGACCCAGTGAGACATATAATGATCCTTAGGTTAAAGCTGCATGATTATCGCATTTTTTTTTTTTGTCATAACTGTCCAACTCCTCATGACCCAATAATGGTTTACTGGAAAAGGTGGTTTCAAACACGCCCTAATGTTATATTCTAGCAAATCCATATCATGTTTTTGAGGAATGTTGTAATGCATATCAACTGCATCTTGATTTGGTGTTGTCCTGTACTTCTATAGAAGTCCTGTGCCTGCTCTCTCTCCCCGCATCATTTCTATTGTAGCTCAATAATACATTTCCCTTCTTTTTCGTTTTTCATATATTTTTGCGATTCTAATATTGCTTTTAAATATGATTTAGCTGCTCAACAAAGAACACGAGAAAGCAGAAGACTCAAAGCCAGTTGCTGTACCTGCTGCTGCTGGTAGCTAGACGTGGAAATTTAATAGCCTGGATTTCCTTTGTTATTGTGTCCTCTGGAGATCTTACTGGTGGCCGTCTTTCTTTGAAGGGATGAGAGAGGGGTGTTGGATGGAAATTAGTGAAAGGATATCCACTTACATGTGCAATTAGGGTTTATTACAATATTTGCTTTTTAAAACAATTGCAAGATGAAATTTGATGAAAAATGAATGCTCTTATTCTTTGGAACACAGTATATTCTGCATTATAAGATTCTATTTTCAAATGAAACATCGAATTGCCTTTTAAATAGTAGGATGCTCTACATGGATTCATGAGTTGCCCCATATGATCAATTCTTATGCAGAAGGGAAGATTGAAGAAGTTGAATTTTTGCTTTCTATTACAACCCACCACAGTAAATATGAAGACACTTCTGTGTTTTGCATTCGTGAAGTACACTCTTTGTAAAAGTATATTTCCTTCGACTACATGTTACAACAAATTCTGTTCCAAAAAAATACAACAAATTAAAGAATGTACAGACAAAGCAGTACATCTTCAGTCTTCTATCAAAGTAAAATGCATTAGTTTCGATCAGTCTTCTTCAGTGTAATCAGGCTGGACTGACTGTTCAAACTCAGCATCCATAATCACTCCATCCATAATATGTACAATGACCTCCTTTCTCTTAACATCTACTCTTTCAGATCGAATTCTATTAACTACTAGCATTCCATCCTCGTCCTTTGAAATGTATAATGGAAACCCGGATAATGACTCATGTGTGACCTCTTTATTTGAGTGCACCATTGCAGAAAGAAGAGTACGAGGAATAGCAGAGAAGCCCAAAATCCTCGAGAGCACTGCATATGTATCATTTCTCTTCTCAGCTCGCAAACTATCATTCGCTCGTATCCTCAAATCACGCTCAAATGCTCTCTGTGAAGGGGCAAAAACTGTAAAAGCAAGATCTTCAGGCAACATTTCAATCATCATTTCACCAAACTTCCCAATCCCATCATCCTTAGCAACCTTCCTGCTTTTAATGGTCCTATAAGACCCCATTACTTGATTTCCCACCGATACATCAGGAAGTCTAAGAACTGATACCATGACAACCAAAAGGCAACAAACAGAAATTGCCAGACCTACAGAAGCAATTGGATTCTTAAATAAGTACCCCCTCATTTTACTCCACAATTACATAATTTACATTGCTGGCAGTTAATGCCTAATCTCGCAACCAAATCTTGACCGCGCTAAAACCCTATACTAATTCACCATCAGGACTTGAATAAATAATGCAACTCAAATACAATCCATCACTGGTACCAAGTCGCAACTCAAAAAATTTAAGCCTCTAATTCCTAACTTGAAGGTACGTTTGAAGAAAAGCTCACTCATTTCCCATATGTTACAAAACTGACAGCTACCCTATTCAAACTCTCATGAAACTTGCAAACCTGAACATAAAGAACAATACCCGTTAAGCTACAGCCATTGAAAAGCTAGCAAAATCGCATCAAACTAAAATTTCGGATTAAATAACATTGATTCAAGATTGATAAATACAAAGCCCAGTTACCATTTTCACTAGAACTGATCATCACATGCAAACAAGATTTTCTCAACAAAGGGTATAAAAGGAATAATCTTTTGATATCACTAGTTAAAAGGGTCATTAAAAGTGATAACAATACAAGCAGAAACATTTTCAAGAATTTCAAACAATGCCCTTCGAATTTGAGTAAAGAAAAACTTTTTACCTGTAAAGAAGCTACAAAGAGCTTGTAAAGGTCAGAACTGTGGATTCCAATTCCTTAATAAAGCCTGGCACTTGCTTTTTTGATTGTTAAAATTCATCAATTTTCTGAACTTAACATCTTCTAATTGATTCAGAGGTTGAGCCTTTTTCAAGAATTTTTTGAAATTAGGGTTAGGGTTTATAAAATTGAAAGTAGTGTGTGCACGCGATGTAAAAGATAGGCCCATTATTCATATGCTATTGGGCTTTTAACAAATTGAATTAAGAAATAGCCTTTTTCTTAGATTTTTTTTAGTATTGGCAAATAAAATCACCACATTTCACGTATTTTGTAATTCTATCGTATCTTTTTAATCTTGATAATTTCATACACCAACTATCCAATTTTTGCAACTACATAGATAAACTCATAGGTTAATTAGAGATTAATAGGTAACCTAAACTAAATAAATAACGCTATATCATTACTATTTAACATTCCAAACGCTTGTATGCAGTTATTTTATACCTTTAATTTATTGATTTAGCTCATTTAGATTAAATAATTTAATATTTGTAATATATGTAGTTGTCATGAATAGTTTAAATTTTATCATTTAATGAACTTATTTAACTCATTAGTGTATAGCATTGTAGTGGGGTAATTTCGTTTAACTATTTTTGGTTGTCATGAAATTTTTAATTAACCTGAGAGTTTATCGGTACATGAAATTATAAAAATTAAATAAAATTAGTGTATGAAATTGCAAAAATTAGATAACTGATGTATGAAATTGTCAAAATTAAAAGGATGATAGAATTGCAAATTAAGTAAAAGGTGGTGATTTTATTTACCAATACTCTTTTCTTCTTTTTTTTTCGATATGGGAATATCAGAGGGAAATCAACATTTCTGATATCTATATTCATAGTTTCAAATAGGCAATCATTTTAATTAAAATAGTTGACGATATTATTGAAGATAAATTTTAGGGTGCTTTTATTTTTTTTTATCTCTTTATATTATATTTTATTTTTATCACCATAAAATTAATTAGAGTGATTATGAATTATTAATGGTCATTATTGATAAAGTGAGGTCTACTTTGTATGAAATAAAGTCGTTTAGTTTAAATTTAATAGCTTTGTCTTAATAATTGACTTAAATATTAATTTTCCTCCTAAAGTTGTAACTCATGGTATTAATTTAGAAATCAACTTTATGATTGATTATAACTCCTAAACTTTTTAATTTTATCAATTCACCCACAATTTAGATATTAATAAGTAAATATCATGTATGTTTAAGAGGCTAATTGAGCAAAATTAAAGTGAATCTCTAAACTAATAAATTCAGGAAAAATGATTAATCATAAAATTATTTTGGAGTTAATTGACCGAGAATTGCAATTTCAAGAGGTAAATACATCCTTGATGATTTAAGTTCTAGATAAGTCTGAGCTCTTTATATACATACAATATAACTTTCTTTTTGGACATATATATATAAATATAATATAACTTGGCTCCAGCTATATCAAATGAGACATTCTCCAACACTGAATAAAAGAAGTGATCTATTAAATTTTCTCACGAAAAAGAAAAAGTGATGTACTAGGCAAGTATCAATCCGTAACCTTGTATATAAATTACTCAAGTCAAGTCACTTTCGCAAGTGGGGATCAATAGTTGGTATAATGCCAAAAGCGTCTTTGTTAATTAAGCACCATTATATTACTAATATCTTAATCTAAGTGGGCTTTATGATTCAATGTTCCTGGATTAATGGGGTTAAGTACCATTTTATTACAAGTAATAATATTTCCTTACAGCCGGAATATTACATTCAACGGTTGAATGAATGTAAAGTACTTCTTAGTTCTTTACACTTTGTAATTTGAAAATTGAAAACTACTGTCTATCCAACCATTGGGTGTAATACACCCGAAATAGACAGAAAAAAAATTATTTTATTACTAATATACATGCGGAAATTGTGTTTGTTAAGTAACACTTCCACACTGATATTTGTCACAAGTGCGCTTCATGATTCATTGCCCATATAGATTGATGGGATTAAGTACCATTTTATCACTAATATTCATTGTCCATAGATTGGTGGAGTTAAGCACCATTTTATTACTAATATCTACACAAGTGGGCTTTTATGATTCATTGTCAATAGATTGATAGGTAAGTACAAAAGAACTTGAAATTTTGATTATCTAAGAAAGGGACAAAATAATTATAACATCCATTATGATGTTTCTAAATTTTCAAATTGGTATAAAGCATGGATTTAGAAACCAGACTAGACCAGTTAGTTGGACCGGTTCAATCGGGATCAGTGGCTGGTCTAATTTAGAATGATAAAAGATTAGAAATTACGATTAGATATGAATTTGACCAGTTTAATTCGTTTAATCAGAATTTAAACCGATCAAACTAGAAAGACGTTCTATTAATCATACAAAAAAAAATTAAAAAACAAACCTATTTAGTTATAGGTTGGGCCGATAGATTCAACTAGTCCGACTAATTGAATTGTAAATTAGTAGCCTTTTTAGGTTAGTCACTGATTTGGTTTTTAAAACAATGGTTTAGACAACTTTACATCTTGGTTGAGAATATCCCTAAACCTTAAATTTCGTTTAATTTAATTTGGATTGCATATTATAAAGACGATTTCTTTGTCGATAGTGTTATTTTTCATTTTCTAGGATTACCAACAATTACTTATGAAACGAAAGGTCAAATACCTGTGGCTTTACTGTCTGTGCAACTTGCACAATAATTAATCCCTTCTTCTAATCCTAATTGCATTTGTTTATTTGAGACAGTCCAGTATTAAAATGGCAAACCTTTGGTTGTCCATGGATCGTACTTCTAAAAGATATATAAGGACCAAAAGGAATCTGTCTCCAACTTTTCTTGGAAAGGTTTTATTAGTCAAATTATTACACTCGTGCAACCCTAATCAGGAATTTGATTGGTGATTCAATTTTGACAATGAGCATCTTACGGATTATTTTTTTTTTTGATAAGTGAATAATTTTATGGGTGAATAACAGGTTAATGATGGTTAAGTAGATGACATCCATGTTGTCAAAAAAAAAAAAAAAGATGACATCCAAAAATTATTTGAAACAGACCATATATGTATGTTAGGTTGAATTTTTTTTTTACTCCCTCCAAAAATCGTTGGCCTCCTCCCTCCAATTATTTTTTTTAACTCCCCCCAAAATCATTAAGGTCAAATGAGTCTTTTTCTTTTCTATATAAATTCATTAATTGTTGTAACAAGTTTTCTAGTTGCATTCTAGTTGTTATATTCTAGGCAACTAGATTTATCTATAATTTTATTAAAAAAGGACCAAAAAACTTGTTCACAAAAAATAAGAAAATATCAGGACAATGATGATATCATCTGCAGAGAAGGAACAAAGTCATTGGCGGAATCAGAAATTTAGGACAGGTAGGACGAAATTATAGGTAAACAAAGTCCGGAAAAATACAGGATTTGAGAAATCTCTAGACCTAAACCAAAAGTTGGGATTTCAAAAATTAAATCTTTAAAATTATATCGAATTCACTAAATTTTCAGTACAATTTAAATAGAAAATTTGATATTTTTAAATCGACTCAACACTAAAAATAAATATTAATTTAAAACAAATTGCGAGAAAATAAAGAAATTGAATAAATTTTATACATATAAAAATAAGATTTAAAAGAGAAAAATAACTTGGGTTAATATAAAAAATGTTGTTCATTTGTAATTTTAACCAAACCTTTTATTTTTTTACTAAATTGTCTCAATTTTGATTTTCCACTTCAATTGTGTCAAACTCATTCAAATTGGTATAAATTATGTATAATTGATAATCTAATTGCCACAAATGATATATTTTTGAACAAAATAAATTATAATTATACATTACTTATAATAACTAGTTTAATAATTAAACATAATTTTGAATTAAGTAAATGAAAATGAAAAGTTGAAATTAGAAAAATTGGATAAAAATTAAAAGGTTTGGGCTAAAATTATAAACAGATGACAAGGTTTGATTTTTTTTTTTTTTGTACATTAAGCCAAAGAATAAGTTTGACTTGGTGAAATTTATTGTAAAAAGTTAGAAATTTAAGAATTTAATATTGAAAATTGATTTTAAAAATTAAGAATAATTTAAAGTTATGTTAGGGAGGGGTTTAAACTAATGCGAGTGGGGGAATATAAATAGCTAGATAATAAGATAATTACCCTTAGGAGCTCACCGGACGGTCAGGTGGGGCGCACTATAGTTCCACCCCTGAACAAAGAAGTATTTACATCTTACAAAATACATACCTTAGTAAATAGCCTTGTATAAGAAATCCTTAGAAATTGAAGTGTCTTGAAAGATCTTTCGATTCCTAGTCTTCCAAATTTCCCATGATAAATAACTAATGAATTATTTATTAATAATAATATTTAGTTATTATTAGAATTATCATTTGTGTTTAAATTAATTCAAAATTTAATTTTAATTGAATTATCGAATCCTTTTCATTTTATTTCTTGAATCGTCAATGAGAGCTAAGAAGTCAAGTTCCATTCAAATTACAAATTAATCACTTTGACTCAACAGTTTTTACTAAATTATAAGTAAAAAGGCAGAACAAACTTGCGTCATTGTAGTCTGGAAGTTGGAAGAGAGAGAAATTCAATTAATTAACAAGAAAGAAAAAGTTTGGTGAACAGTTCTCTCCATAGAATGAATGAACATATGAACACATTCTCTCTCTTATAAACAAAGAAAACACTTTGCACTTAATAGATTCTCCTAGATATTAATGTAGTTTCATCTTCTTAGTTTTTAGATTGTAAACAATATAATGATTCTTGGTCTAACAATTTGTTAGTGATTTTTTGACTTGCATACAACTCACAAGGTGTTCATATGGTTGTTAGTAGCTTGAGGCAAGTCGTAGATCCTTATTTTTTTTTTTTTATTGTATATGATCTTTTTATAAAATAAAATTTTTTGAGAGAATTTGTTTTATTGCTTAATAGTTAAATCTGGTCTGATTTACTTTATTTTATATTTTCAAAATTGTATTTTAAAAACTTACATTATAGATACCAAACACAACAAGCGATAAGTTAAGATGATCATGAAAGGAAAAATACATGCATATAGTAAGTACTATCGAAAAATTTTTATTGAGAAACTGGGGTTAATTTTCTAAAATTTAAGATGAACTTACATATGATTTGCATTTCTTTAATCGTAAGAATACTATAAATATTAATTTAGTCAAGTTGCATTTGAAGAAATTTTAAAGGAAAAAACTTAAAATTTGCTAATCATATGAAGTCCGTGCAATATCTTTTTTTAACCAGTGAGTGGTTGGTAAAGTTGGTTAAAAACCTTCTGGTCGCTTGATGAGGTATCGAGTTCGAGTCTTACCTTCGTTGGGAGAGGGGTTTATGGGATCCCTTTCAATGAGCCTTCAGTTGGGCGCTGCCACTCTCGTAGTAAATTAGTATAGATTCAAAGGGCCTGGGATAACACTATAGGTAACTACCTAGCAAAAAAAAAAAAAAAAAAAAAAGCTTTACAATATGTTTTTAAATATTTAATTAACAAAACTTTAAAATTTAAGTTGAACTGAATAAACTATTATGAATTAAATTGTCATAAAAAAAATCCTATACTAGAACAAAAATTCATAATATCTTTTTTTTTAAGAAGAACAGATAATATTTCATTCATAAATAGCCATACGGCATCTACAAAATAAATATCTATATAAACTAACACATTAATGGAAGATAAATCATGTATGCTATTAATAACAAATTGGTTCGGCTCTAGACACATGAGTATAAACATGTCATGTAAAATCTTCAATAACTTAATATCTTTCAAATGATAGAGATCCACATCCTGTGTTATAGCATAATAATGATAACCTTCAATCAATATATTAGATTGAATTCCAATAAAAAGAGGAGAAGAAAAACTCTCACCTAAGAAGAGAAAGACAAAACTCTCAAAAATAGATAATAAATCTATACTAGTGGATAAGAACATTCAATTTATTATGAAAAAAGAAAAAAATGATAAAAACAAGATCTAAAAGCGATTTATTGTTGATGAAAACACCAACGATAGTCCCATCGAAAAAAAATAAAGCAAAGTTTTTTTTAGAGAAGAGAGTGACGGCTAGGATTTTAAGAATACAAAAATTCATAATATCACAAGACAAATATATATTTATTTTAAATATAGTTCTAGAAATTTTATTTAAAATCCTCAAAAAGTTAAAAAATTTGTCCTTTGATGAATAGATTAAGCCACTAATCCCTTAATAAATAGATTGAGCTACTTATCTAATGAGACTATAACATTCTGAGGAATATAGTGGACGATTAAGCAAGCTTCCTCTAAGGTTCTTTTTACCTATCTCTATATAGGCTAACTATCTACATAGTTCTTTTTTTTTTTTTTTAAATTCGGATCCTCTCAAGTTGTGATCTAACATGATAGATCATGTAATTTAAACCATTGAACATAAAATTAATGATTGAGATTTTATGAAAAAGTCAAATTCAAAATTTAAAAAGCAAGTTGTTCACTTTAAAAATAAAATCTTAACTATTCATTTTGAATTTAATGAATGAGATTGTACCAACATAACCTATCATGTTAATCTCAACTTGAGAGGATCCCAATTCGTTTTTTTTTTTTATATATGAAAAGAGAGATTTGAACCTGTAACTCATAAGTATAATACATATGTCTCAAACCATTAGACTAAACTTTGGAAGACTAACATTACATAGTTATATTTTGGTAGATTACACTTTTTAATTATGAAATATTTAAGTCAATTGACTATAGCTAAGATGGATCAAAATTTCTCTTATATTACCCTTTTTTTTCACATGTCCCTTGGTAAATTACCAACCTGAAAAAAAAAACACAATCATTAGTTTTTTTTATTAATAATATGTCACAAAATTACAGAACATGAAAACATCCTCCAAATGTCCAAAAACAAAGGGAAATTTTTGCGTAGACCGGATTCATTATGGAGTCTTCTCACATCCGTCCCACTTTTAATGAATTGTGAAATAAATGATTGTAAGAAGGATTCATGTAGTCCGGTCTAGATAAAAAATTCCCAGAAAGAAAACATCCTCCAAGCTGATCTCTTGCTCCAAGATCAATCATCACCGTTCAACCCTTCAGTCCCACCTCACCCCGAGAAGGAAAAAAGGAAAAAAAAAAATAAAAGAAGAAGAAGAAGAATAAACCAAGTAAAGAAAAACATCACAACTGTTAAAATAATCTGATCAGATTCAGCTAGATAGAAACATAGTGCATGAACTCAGAATCAGACTCAATCAGAGCCATTGTTTCAGGCTTTAAAATAACCTCAAGATCAACACTGCCGCCGCCAGCTCTTCCAGGAAAAGCGGAGATCTTGCCGTCAAATTTGTTGCCCCTACCACTCCTAACAGCCAATGGACGGCCCCACCCAAAATCATTATCATACATTGGAAATCTAGGTGAGCTCCCCATTGTCATTGATGCGCCGTCAGAGTTCCCTAACGGGAAACACCGTGGATTTTCCTCCCATTCTTCTATAAAACGACGTATTGTGCTGTCGTTGTGAGCTATCACATTTTTACTCAACTGCTCTGCACACCAATGCAAGTCGTTCAACAAAACGTCGCCGGATAATGCATATGTTGGTGTGCTTTGAATTGCGTTCCCAAAATATAACGGATCCAACTTCGGGTTCAACCGAGTCCGACAATTAACTGCCGTTCTAAATGTCGTCGTTTTCGATGGGTTTAGCTTCCTCGCTTTTGTCACTGCTCTCCATAACAAAGCAGATAAAGACTGAAAAGACGAAATCTCCATTTCTTGCGGCGTAGAAACGACACCGTTTTGGGTCAAACTTTCGAGAATTGAACTACTTGCCATCTTTCCACGAAAATATGGATCATTGCTTTGCTTACCCATTAATTCAACAGATGAATTATGATCAACCCATTTCATGTTATTAGCTTTAGCTTTTATTTCCAGAATTGCTTCTCTGCTGAAGCTAAAGATTCTTTCACTTAATGGCTCACTTTCATCAAACGTAACCTTTGGTCCGCCTTCAGGGACCCTTAAAACAGCCTGTGAAATCAACACAGAATCTCTTGAAAAATCAGGCTGTTTAGAGACCTTCTCAATTCCTCTCGAAAATTCAGCAAAAGTGTTAAAAAAATTCCAGAATGAGGTTCCATCAATGACAGAATGATTCACTGTACACCCAATGAAAACTCCATCAGCTAACTCGGTAACTTGAACTGCTAAAATCGGATTATAATGCCCTTCGTAGCTAACCATATGATCAAAGGTGAAGAAGCTCTTCACAAACTCTGGAACGTGAATTGGAGACAATATATCTCGTAAGGAGATATGGATAGCTTTGGCATGGATGAAATCTGCCCCTTTGTCGTTACAGGTTATGAATATATAACCTTCAGAATCGGTTTTCAAGCGACCAGCGAGAGGAGGAAAGTGAGACAGTGTTTGAGAGAGAGAATATTTAAGAAGAGAAAGAAGAGATTCAATGGAGATAGAAGGAAGTGTAAAGAGACAACCCTTTTGGATGTAGTGACAAGAAAGCATAGGAAGATCAGAAACTGAAAGTTTAAGGTCTTCAATGGTGGATTTTTGGTCTGGAAAAATAGTGCATTTTGAGTGCAGAGTGAGGGAAGACATTTTGCTTATTATGTAAGTAAGTAAGTTTTGAGTGAGGATAGAAGGGCATATGAGATGGGTATTTAAAGGGGGTTTTGGTTCATGCACTTAGTTTGTGACGTAGGATGTTATCATCTATCAAATGGTTTTGTAAGGTCATATAGGGGTCTGTAATTATTTAATGGCATTGATGACCGAATTGGTGATGGTATGAATAGGGTCCAAATATTCTTACATTTTACATTTCGGGAATTACATATTTATGTCTAAATTTTTACCACTTTATCCAAATTAACACCTCTTAAACTTTTTTTTAACGTACTCCCACCGTTTTTTAATACTAGTTATTTTCTTCACGTGCGTTGTACTTGGTACTCGTTACTGAAATAATTATGTTCTCAAATTATTTTTCTTACTTTTAAGCTAAATCATATTATTTGATTACTAATAAATTTATGATACAAAAATAAAAATTTATAAACCTTTTTAATTTTAAGT
>CANYLF010143425.1:0-11713 GCA_948193215.1 Bocquillonia castaneifolia
CCCTGTTTATGATTAGAGGAAAAGTTTACACTATTCGGTATGATTCCTTTTGCAAAATCTTTGAACTTCCTACTACTATTGGCTACACCACTTTTCCTGATGATTTTGAGGCTGAAGATTTCTGGCCAAAGGTCTCCACTAATTCCCCTTAATGGACAAGCAGTAGGCATGGTGCATCCTACCTTTCCTCCTTACCTCTGTGGGTGATACATCAGGTCATTGCCTATTCTGTCAATGTAAGAAGCAAAAGCAATGAAAAAGTTACCAAAGTCGACCTCTTCTTCATGTGGTGTGCCTTGAAGAATAAAAAGGTGGAAACCGAAAAGTTTCTCATCAATAATCTGTTGTAAATTGCCAATTCCAAAGATGCTAAGGTAAATATCGGTGCCTTTGTGTCTTATATTGTGCTTCGGATTAGGGCTCTTAAGAGTATCAAGGACATCAACAATGGAGACATCACCATCACCCACTCTTTCGACATGGAGTACTTTCATCAAGCCTGTGTTCTTGGATATCACAAAGCCGACAAGCGGTTTGTATATTGGGGTGGAGCTAATCGAGATTTGCGAGAGATTCCAGGTGTCAGAAAGGATAATGAAGTAGTTATCAATGCTTTTCAAGATGAAGATGTGGTCATGAAGACTCTTACCTATGTACCAGATGCTCCTATTAGTGATGAAGGCTTAGGGGAAGAAACCGCTATGGATGTTGATGAGGAAGACGATGAAGAAGACCGGGATTATCAACCGGATGGAGTTCCCTTGCAATCTGATGATTTTCATGATACCTTTGGTGGTTTCTCCTATCGGTTCAATCAAGTGACTCACAAGATGTCTTAAGATATTGAGAATTTGGGCACTCATATTGACACTTTTCAAGCACACAATGATGCAAGATTTGATCACTTGGAGGGTCATTTTGATGGTCTTGAGGCACTGATTCGGGGTATGCACCTTGGTGGATCATCTCAACCTCCTCCGGATACTTGACATGGAAGCTTGGGGACCTCTTTTGATGTAGCCAAAGGGGGAGAAGATTAATGTTGCTTAGGGTGTAGCTTTAGCTTATTGCATTGCATTACATACTTTCACTTGCATTGCATATTTACGTTTGTGTTGTGGCCTTGTTCATGTGTTTTATGTTTTGGCCTAGTGTTGTTAGCCTATAAACTTGGTTTATGAATGCTTTAATTTTATATAGAGTATGATGGCTTGCCTTAAATTTCTTGTACTTCATTCCTTAATTCATTCCTTGTTTGAGGAGGAGCATTTTGCCTCCTAACCTCACTATCCTTGACTTAGGGAGTATTGTCTACATAAAAAAGGGGGAGATTATTGATCCAAGATCCCTTTCAATGTACACAACAATCCACTAAGTCATATATTTAACATTTCCTTGAGAAATTTGCAGGATTATTCAAAACAGGGCAAAATGCACGATCGTGTGTCCTCATGCATGATCATGCATTTTCCTTACGCACGACCGTGCATCAAGGTCCACGATCATGCACCAAGAAACAGAGAGGGTGCTAAATCCAAAATAATTCACATGAGGCATACACCTCCACGCATGATTATGCATTTCCCTTACGCACGATCGTGTGTAGGGATGCACGATCGTGCATATGGTGTCCAGTTACTTGCAAACGAAAGGTGGAAATCCACACGGGCCACTTACACGACGAAGCCTCGTGCACACGAGCAAAGTGCACGATCGTGCGTACCCAGTTTATGATCATGCATATTCTTCATTCTGCCAGATCAGCATTTTCAGAAGGCCAGAAAAGCTGACACGTCATCATGCACGATCCTGGATCTATCATGCACGATCGTGCGTGTCGTTACACAAGCAGATAAGCGACTTGTCCCAAGCACAGAAATAGTACCATTTCAATTCTAGACTACTCCAAATGGCTAGATTGGAGGTAGGGCAAATAGAGGACAAAAACCTATTGCTAGGGTTACACAACTTCAGATTTGAATTTGAGAAACCTAAAAGCTTTGTTTGCTTATTTTCTCAGCTTTCTAGCCAAAAATCTTTACATTATTCTGTTTTAAGTCTTGTGTGCTCTTTGTAGTTCACAGCAATCATTGTTGGGTTATGTGTGGATGTGAGAGTTAGAAACTCTTGTGAAAGGTTTAAGTGTTAGCCTATGAAACACTTAGGACTTGGGTTTTAGTGTGAGAGCTCAATGGTTGGTTTAGATAGGTTGGGTGATAAGCCATTAAAATCACTTCTTGTAAGGTTGAGTATAATCCTTAAACACTTGTATCTAAGTTTAATTAGTGGAACCCCAATAGTTGTTGGGAAAGTGGATGTAGGCAAATCTTGGCCGAACCACTATAAATTTGTGTGTTCTTATTTTCCGCATTTGTTTTCAAGGTTTGTGATTAAACACCTATTCACCCCCCCTCTAGGTGCCATTGGGGATTTCACTTTCCTTCCCAAACCCCTTTTCCATTATTTCATCAACTTGCCTTTGAATCTCCTTTGTTTCCTCTAGATTACTCCTATAGGCTAACCTATTTGGAATTGTAGAACCAGGAATGAAATCAATTTGATGCTCAATACCCCTTAAAGATGGTAATCCATGTGGAATCTCATCGGGAAATGATAATGAAAATCATGCAATAAAGTAACAACAACACTAGGCAAACAAGGATTAAGATCATTAGTTGAAAGGAAAACATCCTTAAACAAAAGTACAAGTAATTGTTGCCTCACTAATATTGCACTCTTGATCTCAATTCCTTTTGCAAAAGCACACAATTTCTTTTCTTTTTCCTCATACTTCACTATTTTTCCCTTATGTGTTTCACTCTTGTTTTCTCTCACACTTATTCTTTTGCTCACACTCTTTATTTTTCCCTCTCTCATGCTCATATTCACTCTTTTCTTTTTCTTTACACTCTCTTTCTATTTTAATTTGATATTCCAATTCCTCCTTAGGTGACAAAGGTGTAAGTACAATCGTTCGATTATTCATTACAAAAGAATATCGATTTTTGAACCCATCATGAGTAACCTTACAATCATATTGCCATGGACGTCTCAAAAGTATATGGCTTGCCTGCATAGGAACTACTTCACACAACACCTCATCATGATACCTTTCAATAGACAATGCAATCTTAACTTGCCTTGTAACCTTGACCTCTCCACATTCATTAAGTCATTGCACTCTATAAGGTATAGGATGCTTAGTTATATATAGTCAAAGCAAGTTTATGCACTAACAAGGTACTAGCAACATTAGTACAAACTACCACCATCAATAATCATGTTACATACCTTATTATTCATATGACACCTTGTATGGAAGATGTGTTCTCTTTGTAGTGCATCATCTTCTTCCTTGAGTTCATATTAAGTGCCCTTCTTATAACAAGCAATTCACCACCAACCGGTTGCTCTAAAACATCATCACAATCCTCTAATGGAGGCATGTCATCATCATTATCTCCATCTTGAGAATCAACACTAACTACCTCATCATTACCCGTTTATGTCATAGCTCTCTTGTTAGGACATTGAGAAGCTATATGTCCATTACCCAAACATTTAAAACACTTAATATCTCTACTTCTAGAGGTACTAGTTTCAACCCTTCCCTTTTCTTGGGCAATTACATCCCTAGCTTTAGAATCCTCCTTTGGTTTTGAAGCAACAATCTTATACCATCCTTCCAATTAGACTTCCAAGATGTGTTAGAAGTAGAATTAGGCTTATATGAAGAACTTTTAAACTTGGGTTGCTTTTCCACCTTTATAACTATATACATAAGATCCTCCATGTCCACATAATGTTGCAATTCCACCACATTAGTTATATCTCTATTCAAACCACCAATGAACCTAGATATGGTAGCTTCACGATCTTCCTCAACATTAGCCCTTATTATGGCAATCTCCATCTCCTGAAAAGAATCCTCTACGCCCTTAGAACCTTGAGTCAACCCTTATAAATTTTTATACAAATCCTTATAATAATGACTAGGCACGAATCATTTTTCATTACCCTTTTCATCTCATCCCTTGTACTAATTAGCATCTTTCCATTCTTACGCCGATTAATCAAAAGTTGATCCTACCAAACACTATTATAATCCATAAATTCAACCATAACAAACTTTACCTTCTCTTCCTCGAAGTAGTTATGACAATCAAAGATGTGCTCCACTTTTCTTTCCCAATCAAGGTATAACTCCGAATCATTCTTTCCTTGAAAAGTTGTAATTTTCATCTTAATGCTCCTCAAATTATACTCTCTATTTTAACACCCTTCTCTTCCTCATCTTCTCTATTACCAAGTCGTTAATCACGCCCTTTAGGTGGTTATCCCTCTTGCAATTGTGTTAAAATATCCTCTTGTTTCTCCATTCAAATTTGCATATCTTTAAAAAGATTTTCCATACACTCAAAGTTCTTTTGATATGCTTCTAGTAAAAATTTATCAGAATCCGAACTACCACTCTCATCTTGATTGAAAGACATAATTGAAATAGTAATGAAAAATTTCCCACTACACTCCCTTACGTGTTTCTCTTAAAAAAAATGTCTCACAACTCTTGTGTTTCGCTCAAATTTGGCTTTTCACGATAATAATCTCACCACTCTTGCCTTTTACCACTTAATCTTTCCCTTAAAAGCTCTTTAATTGAAACAAAATTTTACTTTTATAAAAAAACAACAAAGAAATGCACAAAAATTATAACTAGCTTGATTAAGACACTAAAAAAAAAAAATAGGATCAACGAATTTAAAAAAAAAAAGAACAAATCTAAATCCCAAGAAAGAATATAAGAAATTGATCAAAGACTAAATTTCCAAGAACAAGAAAATATGAGAATTAATAAATATAATTTTTTAAATAAAAAAAGGAAAACAAAAATTGATGGAATCAATGGTGTTTAGAATTTAAAAGTTAAGAAGGCAAAAGACCATAGGTAGGATGGAATTGCTTTGCAACACAGGTCACGACTTGAATTTTCTTTTTTGGCGTTGGAGTTCTTTGGTTAAAGTAAAGGTGATAATTAAAACAAACTTGAGGAATAGGATGACGGTCACGACGCTATTTTTTTTGCGTCAATTTTTTTATTTTTCCTAAAATATAGAATGCAAATAAAATTTAAAGGATAGATAATCTGATTTAAGAGCCAAAGCACTGATAATAATTGATGCGAACCTCAAGTATATTACCCTTGAAACTTGGAATCAACGCGAAACCAAACCTAGGATCGTCTTAGAATCAAGCGAAAGAACTTTGACCTTAACCAAACTTGTCGATTAACAACCAATGTCATAAGGAATTTTAACCCTAACCAAACCTGTCGATTAGAACTAAAATGATAATGATGAACACTACAAGTTGCCTTGATAAGTTCAAACTTTGTTCAAACCAAAGAACAAAGAAAAAGATTCTCATAGAGTGAAAAACTCAAAGAAATAATATTGATTAAACTTGTCTTGAATACATGAAAAAAGACCTTTATATAGGCATAAAAAACCCCTAACCTATAAGGAAACATAATTAAACCTATTCTATAAAGGAAAATAATATTCCTTCTTATTCTAGGAATTAAACTAAATAAGAAATCCAAGTTAAAATTGGAATATGACTTTGATTCTTTGACTTGAAAAAAAAGAAACCTAATTAGTCACATTTGTAACATGTAGAATATCTATAAAAGAAAATAATATTCCTTCTTATTTTAGGAATTAAACTAAATAAGAAATCCAAGTCCAAATTAGAATAGGACTGTGATTCTTTGACTTGAAGAAAAAGAAACCTAATTAGTGAAATTTGTAACATGTAGAATATCGACTAATTTTGGTTTAAAATTATTATGAAGCTCCTTATTTTGAACCTCCACAATTAATCCTTGCAATTTTTGCTTAGAGCTTCCTTGGGTCCCATCAAAAGATGTTTTCAATGTAGGAATCATCGAAGTATGATGTTTGGTCTAAATTGATAGAGATGCATATACTTGAAAGGGAGAAACTCTCTTATATCGTGGGTAAAAATAAGGCCCCTACTGAATTTGTTTGGATGAATGGGGCATTATGTTGTGGATCATTCATCACTAGGTTGGCTAAAAACTTGAGGGTATTTAATTTGACCATTCATTATCTGATTGAGGTGTGTGGGATGACAGAGATGACCATTTATCGGCTAACTCAGATGAGATGGTTGAGCGTCGTGGTGCTGAGTATGTTTTTATTACTGCTTGTAATAGGGATAGAGTTGAAGAGGTTCAGTAGGAAAGGACACGTGTTGTACCTAGGGTTCAGGAGGGTTCTGGACAGCATGTGTTGGAGCACGGCGAGGAGGTTTCCTTGCTAGAGGGAATTATGTTTTCTGAAGACTTGCCATCACCTTTGAGACACTCTGATTTTGAGTATGATACTGGTCCTTTTATTTTTCCACTGTAGAACCCTGAGATACTTTGTACACATGAGGCTGAGACCTCACGAGCACGTATTACTACTGTTACTAAGCAGTAGAGGACAGTTCTTAAGTCAACATTGTCCACCACCTGGGATAAGCCATGGAGATACTATGGAGCACAAACCCACTGTTGACTATATGATTTTATCTGATATTTATGGGTTGCATTGTAGGATTATGGCTCTGGAGACCCCAATTTATTAGATCCATTCGGTGCATGAGAGGCTTGTTGATTTTGCTGACTAGACTGTTTAGTATTTATTTTCCATAGCAGCACAATTGGGTGTTCATTGCCTATTTCCACCTCTACCGTAGATTTTCGATGATCATGTAGAGCCTACACCAGAAGTCCATCCAGTTTCTGATTCTGAGAACAATAATGATGTTGCTCATTCTCCTGGTCATTGATTTTATGCTGTGATGATTTCTTAACCGTTTCTAACATTTTTTACACTGTTTCTGTTTATATTTTGGATGACTATATTATAATGGCTAGCTATTTAGGATGTTTTGGATTTTGTTTTTACTCTAGGATGCATATGTTTGGGGATTATCTTAATCTATGCTTAAAGTGTGCGTTTTCTTTTTGTTTTTGGCAATGATGGCATGAGCACAATTTTGAATTTAGTTCCATACTATGCCAACATTAGGAATTTTGATTCAAGGAATTTTTTCTAATTACTTGACTTTACTTTTCTTTTTTTTTCTTTCTTAATTTTCCCTTATTTTTTCAGTTTACTTGATAGTTTTTACCACCCGTGTATCTACAGCCCCATTTGGAGTCCCAACTAATCTCGGGTCGAGTGAGTTCCATTTTGAAAGTACACTCTCCCCATGCGGCCCTAAGGATTGAACTCTCGACCTCCAAGCATAAAGCTTGCAAGTCTAAGTGATTTTACATTAGGGACAATGTAATTTTTAAGTGCGGGGGAGGGAATTATAATTGAATTGAAATGAAACTGTGTGTAATTGAATATTCGGATTTCCATTCTTAGGTTGGATGTTTGTTTCATGTGAGATACATCATCGTGAATAATTTTAGATGTTTTACCTAACTTGCAGTGTCTAACACAAGGGTCTGACACAGGAGTCTTTAGCTCGTGTTGATATGAAAATGTTTTTATTTTGAGTTTATAGTAGCCAACACGGAGTGTAACACAGGGTCCCCATCATGTGTCAACACCGTGTTCAATTTTTCATTAAAATTGTTTTGGATTTTATTTGAATTTTTTATTACTTTTGTTTTTATTAGGGATAGCTTTCACTTAATTGATCAATTGCATATTTCAATACACATAAATCAATTCTTGTGAGGTTTTGAGCATATAAATTACATATATGCTCTTTACTTTATTGTTATGTGTATTTATTCCGACATATTTAGTACGTTCTTTCAGAACTGACCTAATTATACGTCTTGAGACCACATTTCATGAACTTATTGCATTAAAGTAATTTAGGTACATATAGATTAACCATTCTTACATTAATACCCCTCTTTAAAAAGCCAACCCTTTTACCCTTTAAGTTTAACCAATTTTGAGCCTTAATCCTTTTTGCTGAAAATTTTTAACCGCTATTGTTTAACTCTAAGTTCCATTTTATTGATACCCTATGTTTTGAACCATGTTTTAATTAGTAGTAAAGTTTCTTATGTTATTTTGAATGGAATTCATCATTGGTAATTAATTGGAAATTGGATAGTTTATTGATTAGTGAAGGAAAAAGAAAAAAATATGATGATTGAAAAGGGGGAAAAAAGACCAAAAGAGATTGAAAAAGAAAAAAAGAGGTGAAAAATTATGAAATGGTGTGGAATTTTGAATTGCATTCTCTTAAAGCAAGATGGAGTATAAAATGCAATTGCTATGCAATTTTAAAATTGTTTGTTTGTTTAATAGTGTAAGTTAGCCAATTATTTTTTGATGAATGGTGAATTTCCATGGTTTTATTTGGAATGATTCTTTGCTACAAATTGATTGTTTTAATCTCTAAATAGCTTTTATCCAACCCATACCTTAGCCCTATTGCAACATTAATGAAAGACCGATTGATTTTTGCAATAAAAAGTTCAAAATTTGATAAGTGGTGGAGAGATGATTTCTTTGTAAGCATATGATAAGATCCTATTTATGTCGTGATTGAGTGAATTTCTTTGAAAATACCCTAAACACTATGATAGTATGAGTGATATCTTTTGTGAAGGTATTAGGGTTATGGCATTAAATTGATAAAGTGATGAGATGTATCTTTTCGTTAACATTAATGATGATAACTTAGTTATTTAAATTTCATTTTAAGTTTAAAAATTATTTTCAAAAGATGTTTTTTCAAGATTTTTTTTTAAAAAAAAAATGCTTTTGGGCAGAATAGTTTGTGGAATGTTTGAGTTATTCATGATGATTGGTTTACTTGAGGACAAGCTAACATCTAAGTGTATGGGAGTTTGATGAGGGGTAATTTGATATATATTTTATGGTCCAAATCTCCTACACTTAGTGGTATTTTGTCTATATTTATTCATAGAATCATTGACTTTATTGTTTTCTTGTGTATTAGGGCGAATTATGGATTTTCTATTTGAGTTCATGCCAAGGAGGAGCTTGGAATGCATAACATGAGGTCAACACGGGATTCCAACACCGTGCGTTGACACATATTACTAGTTATTTTGGACCAGAATAAGGAGTCAAGTCCAAGTCGCAGTCTAATTCTCAAGGAGATATAAATACTGCAAAAGGCCATCAAAAAGCACACAATTTTCTCTCTCTGAAAACACACGTGGAGGCAAGGAATCAAGATTCAAGATTAAAGACTTTAATTTTAAAAGGGGTTTTTATTCTTTTATCATAAATTGACTTTCTTCTTTTAGATTGATTACCTTTCCATCTCCATAAACTAATTTACTTTTTCAAGTGTGAGATTATATAGTTGATTCAAAACTCTATTTAAATTAATTTTGAATTTTCTCCCCAAATCTATGAATTTTTTTAGTTATGCATTAATGCTTGATTGATTTTCCAGCCAATTATCTTTCATGATTTGAGATTGTTTGATTCCTTAACAAGTTGAGTTAAACAACTAGCTCTAATTAACAAAACCTAATAAAATTATGAATTTGAATTATGATATTATTTTAACAAATTTAGGGCACATTAAGGGTGGTACTTCTGATTCTGATAATTGATTTTCTATCAAAGATTAAATGCTTCTCGAGTTGAGTTACTTGGAGAAAAAAAATAATTCTTAGGGTTATTCCTATAAGTATATGCGTAAGATTATAGGAAATTTTCTTAATTTCATAGATGAGAAATTCGAATTAGGTTAAATACAGAGAATCAATGAAATCTACCCATACTTGAGTCCATCCATATTGTTTACAACCATTTTGAGATTAATTATTTTTAGTTTAATTTAGTTTTTATTTAGATTTTAATTCACCAAAAAATTTTATTTTGATTTAATTAGACTTACTACTAGAAAACAGTGGATTTTCAACCAAAATTTAGTGACAGACTGAAAATTTTTTTAGATTTCTGACGGAAGAAAATTTTGACACAAAAAATTGGAGGAAACATGTCGTGAAAAATTTACAAGGGTTAAATTAAATTTGTGACAGACTCTAGTTTTTGTTGCAAACATTTTGGGGGATGAAAATGGCAGTTTTAAATTTTAAATTTGTGACGAACATTCCAAAAATTATGACCGATCTGTCCGTCGCAAAACACACACACACACACATATAGACCATAAGGTTTCATTTTTTTTTCTTTTCTTTCTCCTTTTTGCGCAACTCACCCCTTTTTTTTCTCCCAAAGCAAGAAAACCATTGCCACCAGCAACCATTGCCACCACCACCTATTCTTATTTTTGGCGCCGTTTCACCGACTTTCATCCCGCCACGGCCTTCGTCGTCTTCCACAGCTCCTCCATCACCGTTGGGCTCTTCAAACGCCACCATTAATTGCCACTTCGTTCAGGCAGAAGGTGAGTTTATTTATTTATTTATTATATTATTTGTTAGTTTTAGGATTTAATTCAATTGCTTTAGGGTTAGTTTAATTTTTGTTTGAGGAATAGTAATAATAATAATATGTTTAATTTTTTTAATTTTTTAAACTAAATTATGTATTTCATTAGAATTAGGTGTTTTTTATTTATAAAAAAATAAATAGTTAAAAAATAAAAAGTAGATTTAGGCAATATAATAAATAATATGTGTTAGATTAATTTTTTTAGAACATTTGATTAATAAAAACTAGAAATAAAATAAATAGGTTGAAAAAAAAAAAAAATTAATGATATAAATAAATAGGTTAAATAATTAATATTTTAATACTTACACAATTTTTAAAAATCGAACAATTAATTAGTTTAATTTTTTATACTTATTTTGTTCATTAATTATTTTGTATTAATTAGTTAAATAAAATTAAATAATTGGTTAAGAAATTAATAATTATATATTAAATAAACTTTTAAAAGAGAATGTTGAATCCTACAATCTCAGACACCGAGGTTGACACCATGCTTGATAGAGAATTTTCAATGTGGTTTTACACTTACATAAGTTCATTCATTCAATCTACTTATAGGGCACCCGATATTGAATGTGTCACTAACATACATTCATTTTGTATTTAGGTTCAAGATCCTAAAAATGAAGTTTCAAACCCATACATTTGTAGTTCATCACATGGTCCACTTAGACATCATATATCCTTGTAGCCCCACACCAAGAAGTGTCGGATGATGAAAATCGACTTGAAATTGTTGAAATAGATGATGAAATCAAGAGTTTGAGGATATGTATTTATAGCTATGACTCTTAGCTATAATTAATAAAATCATAGCTATTATTTAGCTTTAGCTACAAAATAAAAGGCATATAGTTATTTATATTTCTTTTAGCCTTGGATGTTAAGAGCCCGTAACTAATCCATACATTTGCTTTGAATCACAAATTTTATGACAATAGGTACTTTATTAGCTACAAATATTTAGCTACCACCAGTACCATAGCTAATTAATATTTTTTGCTACAAGATTTGATAATCATGACAACAATTATTTTTTTTAGCTACAATTAGTAAAAACGTATAGCTAATTATAGGTTGTTGACCCTAAGGATCCATTAGTGATTTTGATGATGTAAAACATTGTCTTAGTGCTAATATGTTTGGTAAGTGCTTTATAGGTGATGGATGCATAGCAAATGCATAAGAATAGTTGATGAAGATGATCAAAGGATATTGATGAAGTTTTG
>CANYLF010143801.1:0-10748 GCA_948193215.1 Bocquillonia castaneifolia
TATTCGTCAAAAACAGTAAAAATTCCAAATATTTGCCACAAAATTACAACACATACAGTAAAAATTACCCTTTTATTTTTTCATCAAAATATAACTAATTACAATAAAAATACAAACAAAATTCAAACAAATTCCATAAAAAGCAAAAATAAGTCATGAAAAAATACCAAAAATAATTAAAAAAATTCACAAACAATTCAACAAACATTTTTTCAACCAATATCTTCATTTTCACAATATACATTCCCAATTACTCACTAAAACCTAGCAAATCCAAACAGAAAAATTAAAAAAATTAAAAAAATAAAACCCACTTACGTGGACCCAGAAGATCGTTGCCGGTGAGGAGAAGAGGAAGAATGTGAGCGTCAACGGTAGAGGGGGAGGAGAACAGACGAACGGCGTGGCCTCCCTCCAAAAATCCCCAAAAACCCTCATATATCCCTCTCTCTATCTATTTCCCTCTCTCTCTCTCTCTCTCTCTAAACCCTAAAATAACAAATGGGGGCTTCAATGGCTGCTGGGTAGTAGATGGAAGGGAGAGAAACAAAAGAAATTGGGTGGGAAGCTGAAGAAGTGAGGGGGAAAAGACGCGGTTTTTAATTTTAGCATCAGATAGCGACGGACACTATTCTGTCGCCAGTCCATTGCTATTCTATACTTTATTGAATGCTGATGTGGATTAATTAGAGTTAGCGACGGATCAATGACTTACATTTCTATCACCTTGCTTTCCAATGTCGTGACGGACTAGTGTCTCGTTATTCCGTCGTTAAAACTCGTTAATTATTTGGTGCCAGCTGGCGCCATATTTGGAGACAAAGTGCCAACAGATTTTTTTAGTTGATATATATTCTCGCCATTCCGTCGCTAATTTTGTTGCAAAGTTTCTCTTTTCCCTCTCTCCTATTTATGTCGCTAACAAGTCGCAAACTGGTCGCTAAATAGAGACAGAAGCTGTTCTTCGCCAAAGTCCATCGCAAATTCGTGTGTTTTTAGTAGTGATAAATCTATTGTTTTGAGTTGGAGAAAATAGTATTTACCATCCTCTTTTAATTTTCTTCCCTTGTATCATTAAGTGGAGACATATTCTTTTTTATCGCAGTATATTCGGAATATTTCATGTATACTATAAAGACATTAAATTAAATTGGTTTAATGGTCAAATAAATCCAAACCTTTAAATGAAATTGTAAATTTAACTAAACTTTTTAATTTTTGCAATTATAACCAAATTTTAAGGGTTCATTGCAATTTTAATCAAGTTGTAAAGGTTAGTTACAATTTTAACCAAACCTTTGCTAATGACCAATTAAATCCAAACCTTTTGATTGAAGTGCAATTTTAACCAAATTTTTTTAAATAAAATTACAAATTTTTAATTTTTAATAAATGTGATGGAATTTTATTTATGTCTATTTAGATCCAAGACAATTTAGAAATTGTATAAACTTTAAATGCAATCTAAAATTATAACAAAAACTTTAAATTTTGGTTAAATTTTTTTTTTCAATCGAAAGGTTTGAATTGAATTGGTCATAATAAATATTTGATTAAAATTGCAACAAACCTTTGCAGTTTGGTTATAATTGCAAAAATTAAAAAGTTTGGTTAAATTTGCAATTTCTTTAAAAGGTTTAGATTTATTTTTCCATTGGGCCTAAAATTTATAGAGTCTCAACAATATGAATTTATAGAAGTTTTACTATATATATAAAAGTGATATACATGAAGTTTGTATAGGAAACGGTGGTTCTATAAATTAATATTTATATGTAGGTATATAATATTTTCTATTAAATAATATATTAATAATATATAGTAGAATGACTAAATTATGCACGTGGAACGAAGTCGGTGGACCGATTTTTTTATTAAATAATAGAAGTTATTTATTGATAGAGTATCAATTTAAGGAGGTTCAAATGTATACTAATAGCCCCTTTCTATACAATTTCAATCATTTTTATTAGGAATAATGGTTAAATTAGTCCATGAACTTGTAACACGAGGTTAAACAAGTGCAAATTCATGTTTTTAGGTTAATTTGGTTCACAAACTTGCAATTTTCGTCTAAATAAGGACGTACAACTTTTAAAAAATATAAAAAAAATTAATTTAACTCAATTTCACCTATTTTTTTTTATAAAACTGGAAAACCATTTAATGTAAAATTTAAAAAAATGAAAAAAAAATTGACCAACGAAATATTTTTTAACAGAAAGTCTTTAAAAAATCTTTAAAAATATAAAAAAAAACATGGAAATGATAATATTTTTTTGTGTACAAGTCTTAAGAAATATTTTAAATTTATTTTAGTAGTTATTGGTAGATTTTGGTTAATACAATTTATAAATTTATTCAATAATTAGCCAGTGGTACTATTTTCTTTAATTTTTTTGGTTAATAAATTAAATAAGCGAACTTAAATAAACTCAATCAATGACTATTTTATTATATTTGAAATATTTTTTTAGATTTCTATAAAAAAAAATCATACTACTTTCATATGTTATTTATTTTTTATGAATTTTTTTCATTTTTTTCAATTAAAAAAATAATAATTTTTTGATCAAAATTTATTTTTGAATTTTTAAAATTTAAATTATATAGTTTTTAATTCATGCATAAAAAATTAGATGAAATTGAGTTAAAATGGATTTTTTTATAATTTTTTAAAGTTTGTATGTCTTTATTTGGATGAAAATTACAAGTTTGTGAACCTGGTTAGTCATAAAACATGAAAATGCGTTATAAGTTCATGGGTTAATCTAACCATTCTTCATTTTTTTTATTAAGATGAAGGTAAAAAATCATAAATAATAATAATAATAATAATAATAATAATAATAATAATGTCTTTTTTTTTAGGGAATAATAACAATGTCTAATTATATATTTGTAGTATAAACTCAGATGATAGATACTTTATAATAAAATATTGTATTTTGAACCCTTCGGTCTTCACTCAGGTAAGTAGATCTCTCTATCGATGGACACAGACGTAACGATGGTGCCAGCGGGCGAGGCCAGCTCCAGCGCCGCCGGACCTTCTTCCTCCTCAAAGAAACTTAAGCGATTTGAAATCAAGAAGTGGAATGCCGTCGCTCTTTGGGCCTGGGGTTTGTTTCTTTCTTTCTTCTAAAACCCTAACCCTAATTATACTACTCTCTCTGTTGTGTTGAATTAGAAAGGTGATCATCTTAATGGTGCTTTGCAGATATCGTTGTGGATAATTGCGCTATTTGTAGGAATCATATTATGGATCTCTGTAAGTAGTCTTGCATGCCTGTCTCTCTTCCTATTTATTTGTATTGAGGAATAGTTAAATTTTTAATTGGGGATTTGGTCTGGTTAGGTATTGAGTGCCAAGCGAATCAAGCCAGTGCTACAAGCGAGGAGTGCACTGTTGCCTGGGGTATGTATCGATATATATGTTCACCTTTAAAACCCTAACCCTAACTTTAAGTTTTTTTTATTAATTTATCAATAATGTCTGTTGAATTCTGTATTTTGAGTGGCGAATTCATGGCTATTCCTAAACATGTCATAACCAACTGTTTACTCATGTTATATCGGGAAATGATTTTGCATTAAGAGTGTTTTTTCCATGAATATGCTCAATTGTTTATTGGATGACTCTGCTTTGCTTTCAATTTAAGCTAAGATGAATTCTATGAATGCTCTTGCCATTAAGAAGAATGCTATATTCAATTTGAATCATCCTAGATGTACTTGTGGAAGTTGCGTGGCGCATTTTATTTGTTTTTTTCTTCTTAAATCATGTTCTGGAGATTCTGTCTGAAGCCGCAATGAATGGAGAGAGAGAGAGAGAATCCATGTACCTGGGATCTAGGTGCAGTTGAGCTGAGTGTTTATTTTAAATCGCGTGATTGAAGAAATGTTGTGATGACTAGGGTAGTGGTCTTGTTCTTGAACCTATTCATCTGCTAAATGTTACTAGTGTGTTCGAATTAGACAAAATTTTGGTTTATTTCTAAATGAAAGAGTAAGTTTTTTCATTCATTTGTAGATATTGGTTTGTTGTAGATTAGTGCTTTGGACCCAACTAAATGAATTTTGAAGTTTGATTATAATTTGATCAACCTTATGGTCATAGGTTTTCAATGTTGCAGCCTTTATAGATGGTTATTTAAGTAGTTCATAGAACAAAATGAAAGAGCACATTTCCTTTTAGAGACTTTCAATGTGCAGGAAAATGCTAAGGATCATGGAGATTTTCGACGGTTGCATAGTTTAACTTCTGAACATGATGCAGAAATCATAGATAATGTGGTGGTTTTAGCTTGTCTCTGAGAATCTTATTGTTGGTAGTTAGTGGCCTGATGCTTGCTTTTGCCTGTCTGTCTTTGTTCTGAAGTCTTTATTAGTTTTACATAATCATACTCCCTCCATTCTATATTTACAGGCTTGTTTGTACTTTTGGTGTCTCAAAATATAGGCCACTTTGTCTTCCAAAACTATCATTATTACTTATTTTCCAATTATACCCTTATTAAAATTATTATTACTGGCCGCTTTTTAATTTTGAAGAGTTTCATTTAATTATCAAGGGATATTATTGACAAATTATGAGATTCTAACTATAAAATTAATATTTCTTAATATATATGATTCTTAGCATAAGCCTATAATGTTGGGATGGAGGGAGAATTGTGTTTGTATCATTGTAGGTGCTTGTATTTGTTTGCTTTTATAGTGGTCGGCATGAAGTCTATGATCTCTTAATTTTTTTCCCAGTGTAATAATTTAACTTTCTATAGGGATTTTAGTTTCATCTACTCAACTCAATGAATGGATTTTGATCAACTTTTCTGTTTGCATTATGCTGACTGAACACCTTATTCTTTGTCTAGGTTGTTGTTTTATGAACTTTATTACATAACTCTTTAAAACTTGATTTCTTCTTGTGTAGGTGTTTGCAATCATGCTTTCCACTTCCACTGCATCAGCCGATGGCTCAAAACCCGCCAAGTGTGCCCCCTTGGTATGCTTTCACAAATTCATGATATGTAGTTAATTATTGGAATTACATGGGGCCAAATACCTCACCTCTTATGTGTTGTTATTGCAGATAACAGTGAGTGGGAATTCCAAAAGTATGGCCACTAGATTATGTGGCAAGAAGCAGGGCATATGGGTCAACCTTTTGAGTTTATTTTTTACTAAATCAGCATCTGGGAGTAAAAGGGCCAGAAAGAAGAGGATGTCTGTCCAGGAACTTAATATTGTAATAGATATTATAACTAGCATTTTGGGGTTGTTTTTTTTCCCGAAATTTCCGGGTGGTATCTGGACCCAAGTTCTAGGGTCAGATGTGCAGTTACCTTATGCCTAATATGCTATTTTCTAATGCAATGTTATGATTTGTTTATTTGGTTGCGTTGGCTTAGAATAGAGTTCTACTCTCTATTAAAGCTGAACTCTTTTGTTAAAAAAGTGCTTGCTTACTAACTCTGAGAATTTGCTAGTCTTTACTTGTTTGGGATCATCCTTTATTTGTTAATATATTATGTCAAATTTCCATATTTTGTTGTGGTAAGCCAATTTTAGATGATGGCCAATGCTGGATGCATTGATGCATTGCAACACAATAAAAACTATTTTCCAGGTTCCTGTGCAATGAATGTTTACTTTTGGAATTCTTAATCTTGAACTGAGGTTTACGTTGTTTTATAGCTTGGTTCTGTTGCCTGTAGAGTGGAACGAATCGTGTATTAGAGATGTACTGTTGTTTCCTTGCAAGGTGCAAGATTCTCAGCAGATTGAGGGGGGGGTGTAGACTAATGTAGCATGGGGTTTGTTGAATTTTAGTCTTAATCCAGAAACATATGGACTTAAATGGTAATTTTACTTACCAAAAATAAAAAATCTGCCACGATAGGTGATTATTTTACTTGCCAAAAATAAAAAATCTGCCACGATAAGTGATCGGAGAATTGATTCTCAAATAAAAGCTTAGTAAGAAAATATTTATTTCGTCGCCTGAGAGATTCGAACTCTCGCGGGGAAACCCCATGTACTTAGCAGGCACACGCCTTAACCACTCGGCCAAAGCGACTTTTTGAAAGCAAATCTCCAGTTTATCATAAATAAAGTTATCATTAAATCTTGAAATTCAAGGGACATCTCATTAGCTTGTGCCTTGATTTGTCTGCATCTGTAGTATGTATGCATTTCATAGTGAAGGGACACCCATATGAAATCATCACCAGAATCTTAATTCACGAAAGGTGAGGCCTCCCTTATCCCAAACTCATCAAGTAGGGGGCCTTGCTAGAGAGAACTCCAGTTGGCTATGAGAATTTGCATTACAGTAAGAGCAAGAAACAAATGCATTAAAACCGGAATCTCTCCTATATCAAGTTTTTTTATAGTTAACACGTGCAAATTCTTGATGAAACGGAAAGCTAAACCATGAAATAATTACTAACGTGTACAAATACATTGCAATATTTCCTATATTAACAGAAGCACAGTTTGATAAGATTTCACCTTCTGCCCTGATGCTAATTCACCTCTGTTTGCAACAATCACCCTATGCATCTCACATGGAAGCCTTAGATTCTTCTTCACCTTGTTGCCACATAACAGCAGCAGGGCTCCTAACAATATGACTTCCATCACTCCACTCGATCGATCCAAAACTTTGTGCAATGCTAGACCAACCAAAGCTTACAGGACTAGAGAATGTAATCTCATACGATACGCTTCGATTCTCTGCACTGAACACAAGCTTACTAGGCTCGATCTTGATGTCTACATTTTCAGGAGCATTCACTTTAACCTCATAAACAGCATCAACTGAACTTCCAACATTCTTCACCACCCTTTTATATGTAACCACATTGGAATTAGGCCTCAACACAACAGAAAATGATGGATAATTTAGATTTCCTGGACTGTCCAATTTCTTGTCACATATATCAGACCTCGCTGCCTCTCGAACAAAAACTGAAATCTGCTTTGAATCATACCCAATTGAGCAAAGAAATGAGATGTAATCACTCGTTTCCATATCGTACACGAGTCCGGGATCCAGTGCACTATTGGGATCCACATGACCGGCACCACGAACAAAGGGTGTTGCTTCTTGACCACTAGCCAGATCAATAATGTTCTTTCCAGTGTTATCGAAATTGTAAGCAGTAGTTACAAATGCAGATTTTATTGCAGCAGGTGACCAATTTGGATATGCTTTTCTAAGCAATGCTGCAACTCCACTAACATGAGGACAGGACATTGAAGTACCTGAAATTATGTTAAACTCAACTCTTCTAGGATCAATGTCCAAATCTGTTGGAGCTGAAGCTCCGGTCCAACCAGCCAATATATTGACTCCTGGAGCTATAACATCAGGCTTCAAAATCTCTGGTGTCAAATGATTTGGACCGCGGCTCGAAAAGGCTGCAACTTGAGGAGCTGATGGTGAATTACTAATTACAGTTCCATGGAAAACGATTGTTGCAGTAGGAAATTGACCCAATCTGCTATATTCTCTAATCTTATTACCAGCAATTTCACCTACCGTAGTAGCTGGTATAAGATGAGAATCAGCAATAAGCTCCTCACCTGTACCATAAGTATTTGCCAAAACCATTCCTAACCCACCTGCAAGCTTCACTGCAGCTCCCTTCTCTACTCTAGCATTCATTCCTCGATCACATAACACGATTTTTCCTTGTACTTTTGACGGACTTAAACTACCCATAAAGCAATACCTACTACCAACATCACCAGCATATACTAATGGAAGCTTAAAATCAGGAAGAGGATCACCTGAATAGAGGGATACACCACGGAAAATCCTCCCATCGCCAAGCACAACATCAGCCGGAAACTCTCTATCGATAGTAGATGCACCAACAGTGAGAATCCAAGGCGCAATGTTAACAGCAGTAGAAGGACCTGGACCAGAATTACCAGCAGAGCAAGAGACAACAATCCCATGTTGAGTAGCTCCAAAAGCACCGATCGCTATAGAATCATGATAATACTGAGGAGCAAAACCATTAGCACCAACAGATAAAGAAATAACATGAACACCATCTTCAATAGCTTGATCCATAGCAGCAAGAATATCAGAATCAAAACAACCCATACTCCAGCAGATCTTATAAGCAGCAACTCTAGCTTTCGATGCCATGCCTCGAGCTTCACCAGGTGCATATTGATAAAAGCTTGCGTTATGAACAAAAGAACCAGCGGCAGTGGATGCAGTGTGAGTTCCATGGCCTTCAGTGTCTCTTGGAGAAGGTGAATCACTTGATAGATCGATATCTTTCCCTTGGAAAGCAACGAGGCCTTTGTAATAAGCTCTAGCACCAATAAGCTTGTTATTACAAGAACCAACGGGAAAGTCAACAGATGTCTCACAAACACCTGTCCAATGATCAGGGACAGAAGTCAATCCATAATCCGAGAAACTTGGATGCTCAGGCCATATACCAGTATCTAGAACACCGATGATCACTTCATCACCGTAAGCACCATTAGGCCAGAGACCAGAGACAGAAGACAGGCCCAGGAAATGAGGGGTGCGTGTTGTATGAAGCTGGCGAGCCTGGTCAGGGACGACGGAAAGGACGCCAGGAATACGACGTAGTATTGAGGCTTGAGAGGAAGTGAGGTGGGCAGAGAAGCCATTGATGGCGTGGTTATAGGAGTAGAGGATCCTGGTCGGGTGGGGAGAAGGAGGGAGAGAATTGATGATGGAATTGTACCAGTGATGGTGAGAGGTGAAAAGGGGTGGCTTGTGTGATTTAGAGGTGTGAATTATGAAGGTTTTTGGATGGTCTGATGATGGTGAAGAGAAGGAAAGATCGGTAAAAGAAGTGAAGAAGATGAGGAGAAGGAGGAAAGAGACGGAGAAATTAGCCATTCTTCTTTTTGTTTCCTGAGAAAATGGAGAATACAGATACAGAGAGTGTCTGAAATAAGAAACAATCTTTTGTTATCATTGGATGACAATAAAGTAAACTAAAAGAAATGGATGGTGTCTGTAGTGTATAGACCATATTGGCCCACGTTACAACATTTAATCAAATTTTGCTTTTCATTTTTATAAAGAAAAGATTTTCTTTTAACAAAAATGATTTTATTTTTTATTTAGAATATGAGATGTTTTTTCTTCACAAAATTGCCTGAGACGACGCCTTTTTAATCCATTGGTAGATGTTATGTCACTGATCCTTGTACTCTTTTTTTCTATTAGCCTTTGTTTAACAAGCTGCTATAAGTTTTTGATGAGATATTTAATATTATCTTAGAAAAATTCATGATTTATTCTAGAAAAAATGATAACTATAATAATTGATAAGATTAGATAAGTTTATAATCACAGCCTAATTTATTGGTAAAGACATATATTGTGTCGGAAGTTTTAAATCTCTTTTCGAACCAAAAAAGACTTTCAATTTAATTATAAATGTCACAATTATTAGATAGGCCTGCGGATTATTTTATAAAGAAAATGTTTAATATCTGCAAAAGAAAACGAAATTAAATTATTCTTGAAAAGTTGAATTACAGTCATTTGATTATTTTATCTAGAGCCAGTCATCAAATATTATTTCAGTAATTCATCCTTTGAAGCCATTGTGATATTTTAAATTTGTCCCTAACAAGAGTGATCACATATGTTATATGTTATATCTATGTATGTATGAGTCACTTGATATCTTTCATATAACATTTTTCTTATGTATATTGCGTTATAATATTTTAATAATCATAATGGCCCATATAATTAAAGACTAGAATTTTATATAAATTGACCTAAGATGATGACTATTGAGTATTAAAGAAATAGGATTCTTGTGGGTTTAAAATCCTTTACCTCTCTCTTCATAAAAGACAGTTAATTTAAGAGTAGTTATTTTGAAAAGAGCAGTTACTTTTAAAATATTAAAAAGTAGCGTACAGATATGATAACTGTAATTTTTGACACATTCTTCTTCACCATCAAAGAAAACTAAAAGAAAAGGCAGAGAGATAAAGAAAACTAGAAGAACATTAAAGCTGTAATGGATCAAGGTATTTATACCATTCTCTGCTAATTAATTGTTTATGGGTTGAATCAAAAGTGTTATTAAAAATCCAGTGGTTATAATCAAATTAATGTTCTTATTTGATTATACACTTACAATTGGGATTAGAGTAGGTTATAATACTTTGATTCACCATTAAAGTAAATTTTTATCGGATTCCTTAACTAGTGCTTTTGTTTTATTTGATTAATACACACATATGCTTGATTAATATGAGTGCTAGCATATTAATATATTTGCTGTATCTATGCGATTTCTTTCACACACATAACTGACAATCATATGAATTTATATGAGATAAGCATGTTAATGTTGATTCAAAACATGATGAATTGTGGCGAGCAAAACCGTAAAGGGGATTTGTACTTTTCCATCGCATATATCATTATAGAATCCTATTATTTCAGTATTCATGATTGTCTGATAGTATGGATATGTATGACTATTTCTATTACTATTATTGGTATGATAATAATTACTGTTTTAATGTGGCCAAAAGGATAATGCTTTTGAATTTGTTATTGGGTATATTTTATCCATACAAATTCCTACTGTATTACAATATATATGCCTTATGTACTTTCTGCATGAAGGTTTTTCTAATAAGCATATATTGTATTTATGAATTTAATGATTTAAATAAAAGACATATTTTATTTAGTGACTATTTTATAAACT
>CANYLF010144153.1:0-17065 GCA_948193215.1 Bocquillonia castaneifolia
TCAAGATATGCATGATGTACCTGAACAGAAGCAGGAGAATATGGAGGATTTTTTGGGCCAAACTTCAGGCACGTTTGACTTTAAAGTCCTGTACCCAAAGCATCCACCACCTATAGTTCCTCTTGGTGAGATTGAACCAACTTGGGGTTCAGAGTTTGACACCTATGACCACCATGGCCCAAGAACTGGGGTGAGCATGTGAAAGATTGGGATAAAGTTAATGCTTTCTAAAAGTTCCTAGACAAGGAAGATGTGCCAACCGGTATTGAGTAGGATATTCATGCCTTATGTGACATTCCCAAGGGATGAGGTTGATTCCTATGTGATCCAGACTAGGAAAGATGGTAAGATAAAAGATTGCTTTAATTTTGATGCTTGGTACAGCTCAGATGAAGACGAACTCGAAATCGATAATGTGATGCAAATTGCTGATTCTAAACTCACTTTGGTTACTAGAAGGATTTGGGCAAGCAAAAGGAGGTTGACAAGGAACCTGAGAAGGGAGCGATAGAAAAAGGTGCCTCGATAGATATTGTAACTGAGAAGCTCAAGAAAACCAAGACTAATGCAAGCATATGGGACTTGCTTGTTTCCTCTGAGTCTCATAGGCGGGCATTAGTCAAGGCTTTGACCCAGATACCAGTTCCTGAGACCACTACTCTAGATGAAGTGATAAGGCTCATGACTGGGAGGAAGAAAGGGGAGATAATGTTCTCTGATGAAGACTTACCTTTAGAAAGAAGGGATCACAACAAAGCCTTATTCATTACAGCTGAAGTAAATGGGAAAAGAACTTCTTGTGTCATGGTTGATGACGGTTCATCCATTAATGTCTGCCCATCTAAGCTTCTTTCTAAGATGGGGATAGATAGAGTAGATTTGAAGCCATCCAATTTAGTTATTCGGGCTTATGATGACTCCAAAAGGGCGGTTGAAGGCACATTCACTGTAAAGGTTAAAACTGGTCCTATTGTTTCAGATGTTGAGTTCACTGTGCTAGACATTCCTATGACCTTTGCTGTCCTTCTTGGTCGACCATGGTTCCATGCTTTAGGAGGGGTACCATCCACAGTTCATCAAAAGATCAAGTTTCCTTACTAGGATGAAGTCCTGACCATTTCGGCTGAACCTGCCACATCAGTCGCTGTGCTAAAAGCTGCTCCTCAAGGGATCATAGCACCTATGGGCTTCTAGATTATGGGTATCTTTAATGAACTAGGAAACCCTACGGTTAAACAAATGATGAAGAAGATGGATTACTTGCCTGCATTAGGGTTGAGGAAGAACCAACAGAGCATCACACAGTTGCCTGACTTCAAGAAGTAAACAACTAAAGAGGGCTTGGCCTATAAAGGAGAGAAGATAGTTAAAGACGGCAAGACTCTCGAAGGTTTCTACATTCCAGAGAGTGGTACTATTTATCTAGGGAAGGCTGAACCTGTGGATGTTGGGAAGATTCAGGTGCCTGGTTTCGAGATCTTCAAAGACTTGCTGGATGTGCATGCTATGGAGAAGATGCTGCTTAAGGGGATCCATGACATGAAGATAGAAGTGCTGATCGACACCAAGGATGTTGCTGTAATTTCTAAGTTAGATGAGTTCATAGAGAGCACTTTAGTTGATTTATTTTATGAAACTGCTGAAACTGATGTAATAACGTTCGATTTGTTTAAGGACGATTCTGTTTTTCTTTCTAAGGTCAATGATATGAACACCAGTTTTGCTTACTTGTGTGATGTTTTACCTGATGACACTATGCATTGCATAGATCATACCATAAGCATTTTTGACATTAATTCTATATAAACATATTCTATTAATATTGGCACAAAAGAAGAACCGAAAGAAATAACTCTTGCATTTGATATCACTGCTAATGAGAGAGAAAAATTTGAGAAAATATTAAATAAAAAAAAGGTGTATTTGCATGGACCTATAATGACATGCTAGGTATTGACAGGATGATAGCCGAACATCGTATCCCTATGGATCCCACCAAAATGCCAGTCAAACAAAAGCTTCGAAGACTCAGACCAGAATGGGCAAGCTGATTAAAGAGGAAGTTGAAAAACAGATCAAGGCTAGATTCTTGGAAGTTTTCACTTACCCAGAATGGTTAGCCAACATAGTTCCAGTTGCCAAGAAGGATGGAAGGGTCAGGATATGTGTAGACTATAGGGATTTGAACAAAGCATCGCCAAAGGATGATTTCCTCGACCTCATATTGATGTTTTGATTGATAGTACAGCTGCAAGCGCCATGTATTCTTTTATGGATGCCTTTGTTGACTACAATCAGATAATGATGGCATTAGTAGACAAGATCAAGACATCCTACGTCATAGAATAGGGTGTTTACTGCTACAAGGTCATGCCTTTTGGACTCAAGAATGCGAGGGCAACCTACCAAAGGATGGCCACAACTTTATTTCATGACATGATGCATAAGGAGATCGAAGTTTATGTGGATGACATGATGGTTAAGTCCTTAACTTGGGAAGACCATTTTGAAGCTTTAGACTAGTTCTTGGCAAGAGTTGAGAAGTACAACCTCAGGCTTAACCGAAAGAAATGTATCTTCGAGGTAACTTCTGAAAAGCTTTTGGGACACATTATGAGTCATAAAGGGATTGAGGTGGATCTAGATAAGGTAAAAGCCATTCAAGAGATGCCAGTTCCGAAGACTGAGAAAAAGGTCAGAGGATTCCTGGGGAAAATTCAGTACATCAGCAGGTTCATCTCCAGATTAACTACGATCTGTGAGCCCATTTTCAAGTTACTTAGAAAGGGTCAGAATAGTGAATGGGAAGATCAATGTTAGAAAGCATTTGACACGACCAAGCAGTACTTAATGAATCCACCTGTTCTTTAACCTCCCAGGGCAGGGAGACCATTAATACTGTACTTGGCCTTGGAAGATGGTGCTATATGAGCGATGGTTGCTCAAGAAAATGAAGATGGAATAGAGCATTGTATTTACTACCTTAATAGGAAGCTATTATCCTATGAAGCGAAATATGACATTGTTCAAAAGACTTGCCTGGCAGTAATATGGACAACACGAAAGCTAAGGCACTATTATCAATCCTATCAGGTTCAATCTGTGGCAAAAGTTGATCCGCTACGGTACCTGTATGAAGTGCCGGTGCTAATAGGGAAACTTGCTAAGTGGCTGGTATTGCTAACTGAGTTTGACATACAGTACTTGACCAAGAAAACTATCAAGGGGAGAGCAGTAGCAGAGTTTCTTGCCCTTAATCAATTAGAAGGGCATGAAACATGGGAGTATGGGTTCCTAGATGAATCACTTAATCTGATAGAGGCGGAGGGATGGAAGCTGTACTTCGACGGAGCAGTAAACCACAAAGGAGCTAGAGTGGGGGCAATCTTAATCACGCCTGAAGGAGAAAGTATTCCACTGGCTAAGAAGTTAGATTTCAAAGTCACTAATAGCATGGCTGAATATGAAGCATGTGTCTTTGGGTTAAAAGCAGCCATTGCAGTAGGTGTCAAGAACCTCATAGTGTATAGAGATTCAATGTTGATCATTAACCAAACTTCAGAAAACTGGGAAGTAAAAGATGAGAAACTGAAGCCTTATGTAGAGTACATCCAGATGCTCACCCTGAGTATTTCTAATTGTACCTTTGCATATCTGCCAAGGGAGGAGAATTAAATGGCAGACACTTTAGCAACTTTGGCATCCATGTGGGACAATCCTTAAGATGTAGCTATAAAACCCCTAGTGATGTGTAGAGCAAGAATTCCCTGCTACCAAGGAGACCGGGTAATGATTGTGAATGGACCAAAGGAGAAGCCGTGGTTCTATGAGATCCTGAAATTCCTAGAAAAGAGGGAATATCCAGAAGGAGATAATAGGAAGTAGAAACATGCCTTATGAATTAGTTCAAGAAGTTACACTTACCATGAGGGAATACTCTATAGGAGGGCTTTGAATGGAATACTACTTTGATGTCTGGACCACTATGAAGCGGAAGAAGTCATAAAGGAGATTCATGCAGGAGTGTGCAGACCCCACATGAGTGGACATACCTTAGCAAAGAAGATTGTCCGACAAGGATTCTATTAGGATAAAATGGATAGAGATTATATCAACATGGTCAGAAAGTACCATGAGTGTCAGTTGCACCGGAATAAGATACATTTGCCACTAACCGAGCTCCACAATTTAACATCTCCTTGGCCATTCTCAGCTTTGGGGATAGACATCATTGGAGAGATAAGGCCGACAGCTTCCAATGGTCATAAGTACATTATGGTAGCTATTGAATAATATTCAAGGCATGTGGAAGCTATCTCATTGCCAACTGTCATGGCAAAGGGTATGGCTGAGTTCATCAGTATCGTTTAAGACACTGGTGTGCAATTCCAAGGAGAAACTGCAGATCTACTAGAAAAGGAAATGATTGAGCATCAAAAGTCCTCGCCTTACAGGCCACAAGATAACGGGGCAATTAAAGCAGCTAACAAGACTATTAAGAAGATCCTGGCCAAAATGGTGAAGACCTACAAGGATTGGGCAGATAAACTACCTTTTGCAATCATGGTTTACAATACAACCGTACGAAGTGCAACAGGGGAAACACCATATTCATTGGTGTTTGGAGGAGAAGCAGTAATGACAATTGAATCTCAAGTTCAATCACTGAGAGTGGTACTAGAAGCTTTAATTCCTGAGGCACAATGGGCTGAAGAAAGGTACAAGCAGCTGTTGTCTTTAGAGGAAAGGAGAAAGAAAGCTCTCCACTATATGCAAGTGTATCAGCAGAGAATAGCAAGGGCTTTCAATAAGGGAGTCAGAGTCAGGCCAATCAAAGAAGGAGATTGGGTGTTGAAATAGGCCAGACCCATTACATTTGATCCTCGAGGGAAGTTCAAGCCTAATTGGGAAGGCCCGTATCTGGTCAAGAAGATCATGTCTAAAGGAGCTGTGAAAATTTTAGTTCTAAAAGGGAACGAGTTCGAGCAACCTATAAACATAGATCATCTTAAGAAATACTACATTTAGAAAAATATGTGAAAATAATAAATCCCGATGAGTTGAAAACAAGTTTGGGCAGCTCATGCAAAATAAGGGAGCCCGCTAGAATGAAAACCTTGCAAAAAGGCATTCTATGCAAAAATTAGGGCTAAAAGGCCTGCTAGGGTGAAAACCTCACAAACAGGCAGTCTAGGCAAAAATTAAGGCAATGAGAGAAGAAAGTAAGGAAGCAGTAATATCAGGTGTAAAAGATAAAGTATGCTTATTGTGCTAATATTAATAAAATGAGCCTTTTGCAAAAGAAGAGTGTCAAACTTTCTTATAGTACTTGATTTTGTGTCTGCATAACTAAAAAGCTAAAACATTACATGAATAAATGAGATGGTTATGAGACCTAATTCTTCTAGTGTTTCTTTAGCCACTTGATGTTATCAAAACTTGCATTCATTTCCTTCCTTGCATCCTCTCTTGCTCTTTTTGCATTATTTCTGTTGCTTGTAACATACAGTTCAGCACCCTTGCCTTCATCATCAGACAGCTCATCCTATAAATAAAGCCATGCCATTAGATCCATATTTGCAAAAATATGAACAGGTCAACAGTACCACTTACTAGATCAACCCAAGCCTTGTATTCATCATCAGTAGTGGGTCTTTGGGTAAAGCTTAGATTCCTTATGAAAGATCTACTAGGCTAGTGAGAACGGATTTCCCTCAAGAAGAATGGAGTAACAGCATAAGGAGTAAAATATGGAACAAGATGCAATATTCTTTGAGCCATGCCATATTGCCCACAGACTCTGGATGGGGTATAAAAGGTGACAGTACCAAAGCTAGCAATCTGCACACAGTTTTCTATCACAGAGGTAGTGACGAAACTCAATTTCCACCATGGACAGTGCCAACAGATCAATTCTTCATTCCTGGATAGGAGAAAATGGGTCCAACGGCCAAAAACCTCTAATGAAGCACGATCAGTTTTGGACAACACATGTCCCCTAGCTTAAAACTGTCGAGGCCTGTAAGTTGTAGGGTTCATTGGGGGCATTAATACGCCTAGCTTTTCCTTCAACCAAATTTGGTTAAAGAAGTCTCAAAATGAATCAGTCAAGATCAATGGAAGGGAGTATAGAAGCAAGACAAGGGATGCATACCTGAAGAAGTAATGGGCTACGCTGAGTATGCTTGATGGAGTCTAAACCAACAATGGTTTTCAGCCAAGATGATAGGGAAAGGGTTATGCCACTTTCAACCTATTCTAGAACATGAGAAATCTGGAAATTACCTCTGCCTTCGGTAGATACTAGTAGGAATTGGGCATAAAGGCAGAAGCTGGTGATCCTTTGCCAAGACGTGCTATTATTTGGCTTAGAACTTCCCAATTCCAATAAAGGTTGAGTCAGGAGAGACTGATCTTCAATACATGGAAGTCTTTGACCTAGGGTTAGTCCAAAGAAACCAGCTAAAGATTCTGGAGTTTGATTATAAGTAGAAGGCAATGCTATAGGAGCATTAGAACGGTGCAACTTATTGAGAATGCCTTTAAATTCTTCAAACAGGGGGCATAATTCAACTCCATTGAAATAGAAGACATGATGTTTGATACTCCAGCATAATAAAGCTACATGAAGGAGTTTGATGTCAAATGGGAAATTCAGGAAAGCTCTAAACTCTGCAAGGTGGTATTATTCTAAGGAATACCAGTTACCGTTTCCATGCTTCCTAGATGTTTTCTAAGAATGTTTGCAGACTTCTGGAACATCTTTGAACTTTTGAAGAGGGTGTTTGACGTTTTCTAATGATTTAAAGCTGCCCTAGAAGGTTCTATTTATAAACCATGAAGTCTAGGGAAGTCCTGGTTCAAAAAGGAGTCAAGACAGAGTGAAAAATCGTGGAGAAAAGCCTGAGGACGAAGGAGTGGCATTACAAACCAACGCCAGTTAAAGAATGGCGTTAGCATGAAACGCCTGTCCTTCAGTGGCGTTGGTGGCAAACGCCACTCCTTTGAGTGGAGTTGAGCCTGGCTTGATTCCTTTCGGTGATTCGACGATTGATGCTGATTTTTGGAGTTCTAGGAGGATTCCATGCACAACATTTCATACATACATGATTAGAAATCATAAAAGACATACATGCATACATAAATCCAAAAAATCATGTGCATAACAAATACATTAGCTAGAAAGTTTGCATACATTCACTAATAACAGTATAAGAAGCATATATACATGCATCCATAATGTTCAAACAACCATGCATACATCTGCATATTTGTATCAAGTGTAGGTACATATCAAGAAAAACAAGTTTGAATACAAGAACAAGGACATCTACTCATCGTCCTCCTCCTCCTCGGACTCCTTAGAGTCCTCCTCATCACCACTGGCTGGCTGACTCTCAGTCTCACCGCCAGCGTGCTGCTCACCATTCTGAGCTCCACCAGCTCCTTCGGCTGGGTATCCAATGCTGCAAGCTGAGCCTTCAACTCAGTAACCATCCTACAAGAAAAGTTGTCAGCCTGCCTCCATGTATCACAAGTCTTTACCAAATGGGCCTTGCTGGCCTGGAAGTATGATGATGGTCATGAAACCTCATCGATAGGAACCTGGGTGAATAAAGAGTTAGAATTTAGATACAAGTGTAAAATGAAGAAAGAATGTCGAGATGATGTACATGAGCGCATCCATCTGAATAAGAAATGGAAGGATCAGCTGCAGAACGGAAAGTATGCTCAACTAGGCCAGCGACAGTCCTATGATGAACTGAAAGCCTAGGATACTCTGTGATATGACCTGGCACTAGAGCCCCTTAACTGCTAGATGGATAGTGGGATGGACGGGGTCTTGCATCTTCTGAACAAGGCATAGCTCCTCTAGTGGAAGCATGGGTTCGTCTACTCGGCCTGAGGCAATAATCGGCCCAGGATTGGGGGCATAATCATCATCATCATTAAAGACTCCAGAGTCTCCATCATCTTCGTCCTCATCAGAACTGGAGAAGGTCATAACATGCATAGATATCTGAAAAGAGAAAGTGAATGTGAGTCATGTAACCAAGGCATATAGTTATCAGAAAAATGAAGAAAAGATCTCATCTTACCTTCATAAGCATCCTATCTGACAAAGGTAAAGTCGGGAGGCACCTCGAACATAAGAAAGAGGTGTAATCCTTAGAGTGAGAAAGAAAGGATGTACAAACAAAGCCATCCAGAGCTGCAGCTAGAGTGTGGTTCGTCAGCTCGTGTCCCTAGAACATGTCAATAGGAGGATCACGTGGCCTTCTGTGAAAGCCGATCATATACTAGCATCGAGTCATCTCTCCCAGGAACCACATCCTAAGTCCTGGACCTTCCAAAAGAATCCTCAAATCATCCTCGGGCAAGGATGCGATGACATAGGGTGGAAATCCCTCCATTGGGCCCATCCATCCCCTGTCAAGCTGGAAAAAGAAAGAATCAAGGCAAGTATTTTCAAACTCAAGTCAATTGCTTTGAAATAACAAGTTTGTTTTCGTTTGTTGTACCCTAGAAGTAGTTAGCGAGTTAAGATACACACGATGACCATTGACGTCATCAGCATGAATGCACAGTCGATATAGACCCCAATGTCTGAGGACAGGGAATGTATATCTACGCTCTAGTGGGAAGAACTGGCAAATCAAGCCCAACTCAATAGCCTAAACCTGTAAAGGAAGAGTCAGAGAAGTATAAAGCAAGTAAAGCGATCAAGGAAAGCAAAAGGAAAAGTAACTCACATGAGTGGCATGCCAGAAGCCGCAGAACTTCACACCACCACGAGAGACCCTATCCATGCAAAGGTACAGATAGGCCAGAGCAGGGGAGCTCCAGTCATACCTGCTCATCTGGTCAAAATCCCTGAAAATAGGGATGAAGTGCAAGCTGATGGTAGAGTTCGTATCATAGAAGATAGTGCTACCCAGCAAGTACAAAATGAAGACACGGGCCATCTGATCAAAACTCCAGTCAAACTCTGGCCTGTAGCTCGAAAGGTGTCTGGCTAATGCATCAACATAGAGCTTCTTAGAGATCTTCTTCCCAGGAACCATGCCTAACATCCAAAAGATATACTCATTCTGAACATCACGATGGACAGAGTATATCCCTCCATCCCAAAAGATCCGCTCAGCAGCACAAGCTAATCCAGTAATAGCAGAAAAAGAAGCTGGAGACAGAGTATACTCCCCACATGGCAGCTGAAATGTGTGGGTAGTGTCAAACCATCGCTCCTTCAATGCCTGCATGGAACGGCGATCACAACGACAGCTCACGTGCTCATCCACATTCTCAGGAAACGTGGAAAGAAGAGGGGCAATTTCTGCCTGAAGTACTAAGGCATGCACACCTAGAGGTAATCCTCTCCAAACTTCTCCCACCTTGGAAAAATTTCCATTATAGGTAAAAGTAGTCTCATCCCCCTGTAAGATAAATAACAGGTATATTTCCGGACTCAGTCATCTAATTTTTTAGTATTTTGTATATATAATCTTGGAAGCCAACAGAACATTCATTCATGAATAATTATATTTAACATCCACTCATGCATAATTGTATTTAGTCATTCATTCATTCATTGCTAAATTGTTTCATTTATTATTCATATATTATTTTAACACTATTTTAACATCATTTGTACATTAATTATTCATTTAACATCATTTTTGTCATATTTTATCATAATTTGTTCATAAAATGTCTACATCATGTCTAAATCATTCATAACTTGCATATATCAGTCTATTTTTACATGTTAAATCATCAAAACATTCATCAGAGGTCTGTTTGAAGTCTGAAATCACTGCCGAAACTGAGACTGGGTTCAACGCCAGTCCCAACAGTGGCGTTACCACCAACGCCGGTCATACGACTGGCATTGAGGGTAACGCCACTTGAGGCAGTGGCATTGGGCCCAGACCAGTCCCGTTGGTGGTCAATTCGGATTTATTTTGTAGATTTTCATCAAAATTCACAATACCCAGTCAAAATTCAATCAAATTGAAGTGTTTAGACACTTACCCAGTCTCCGATTGAGCCACAGAGGTTGAACCTAGCATTTGACAATGGAGAAATCCTTCCTCCTCTTTGAATTCCACCAGAATCAGCTTTTAATACCTCTTCTCTAACACGGAAAAGGCTAATCGGGTTCCACATGGGTTCCAAGTCCGGATTATCATCCATATTGCTTTTTGTTTGAAGAGATTTGGTTAAGAAATGAAAAAATGAGAGGAAAATGAAGTTTGGGTAAAAATTTGAATTCTTTTGGCAAAGAATATAGTGCAGCCTGCCAACTTATAAGCCATTTTGGTGAATTGCCATTTTGGTCCCTGAAGAAAATTTTCAAAGTAGGATAGAAGTTTGGTTGCAAATAAGTCCAAAATCAAAATTAAGGCCAAATGAGGCCAATTTGAGTCCAATTGGGGACAAATTTCAGAGGATTAGCTAGAATAGCAGTCAATTACAGTCATAATGATAGGGAGTGACAGAGAATTATAGAAGAAATGACAAACATTACAGAAATTCTCTTTTTCAGGGATCTCTTTTCTTACTTCAAATTTATAAGATATTTGGAGTGAGTTTAGGAATTTAAGTGGTAATTTTATGTCTGAAAGATGAATTTTCCCAGTAAAAGTAATGACATAAATATTAGTCAGAATTAAAGATTTCCCCAGCGGAGTTATCTCAAGCACAATTATCTCAATAAGCTTGTATTCCCCAGTGGAGTTATTTTGATTAATAATCAAAGCAAGAAATTCTTTTCCCAAAATAGAATAATTTTATGGAGTTATTCTGGCAAAAGAGGAATTACCCCTAGGAGTAGTCCATAAAAGATATAGTATCTCATAGAATCCAAATCTCAGCAAGTGGACATCCCCCAACAGAGCAACCGGGATAGGATTCCGGCATCTGGATAGTATTCCGATTCCCAAGCCAGGATAGGATTCCTGCATCTGGATAGTATTCCAATTCTCAAGCCAGGATAGTATTCCTACATCTGGATAGTATTCCGAATTTCTCGCCAAGATAGTATTCTTGCACTTGGATAGTATTCTAAATTTTCACATGGATAGTATTCCTAAATTGCATATTTCACCATGGAGTTGGTCAAGGCAGCTGAGGTCCGAGATCAAATTCCTAAAACCTTGAGAGTCTAGTCAAGTAAATCCCCGTGGAGTTGAACCAAGGTAGCTGAGGTCCAAGGTTAAGATTCGAGCACCGAAGTTGAGGTACGTAATTCTTTTCAAAATTATGTGTTTTGGCTTTGTCGTCATTTTCCATATTATTGGATAATACAACAAACCTCCGACAAAGTAGGGGCAAACTATTAACACCTAATTTTTGATATAGGAATACGGAAGTAGCTTGGAGGGCCAGTGATGATCGTTCATGTTCTAAGTAGCATGAATTGAGTTAACATTGCTTTTTAGAGACTATATTTGCTTCACTTTAAGTGTTTTCTAAGCTTGCATAGCACGTTTTTCTCCAAAAGCCTTATTTTGAGAATAAATGATGCATTTTTCAGATAGTTTTCATCTTAACTTTTTCCACAAGTGTTCATATAACTTGAAATTTTGATAGTTAGTAGTTGAGGCCATTCTGCACATTTTATCAGTTTTAAGTTTTTGCAAAATCGGACGTTTGGAGTCCCAAAAAGCCCAACGCCACTATGATGAGTGGAATTGGGCCCAACGCCACTCTTCAAAGTGGAGTTGGGCCCAACGCCACTCATGAGACTGGCATTGGGCTCAACGCCACAAGGAAGACTGGCGTTGGGCCCCCAATGCCAGTCAGACGATCCCAGTTGTAAAAAGCCTGTTTTCAGGCTGTTCCTGCTCGGAATGGCCCGTACGAGTCGAACACCCGTCCCAAAGCTCTGAAGAGCTATTTTTGTCCAAAATATCCTTTGCTTTAGGCTAAAGTCATGGTTTTTCAATAGAAAACAGATTATCGTAACCTAGCTTAAGTTTTAAGCTAAACTGGGTATATATAGACGTCCAAAACTAGGTTTTACGGGAGAGGCAGCAGCATACACGAATTTAGGGTTTTATTTCATGTTAATTCTCTAAATTCATTCATAAGCAACACAAGACTACACCTTTTTTCACATTACATTACACAAAATCTTTAAAGCTTCCATATTCTTACATTCAAAGGTGTTTGAAGGCATTTAACTCATTCAAAGCAAGTTTCCAGCAGCCTTTAATAAATAAAAGCAACACAAGAGTCACTCAAACTAGATCTGAGGGTTAACAAGCGCTTCCAAGCCAATTCCTTGAGAGGTAAATTACTTTTCTTTATGTTTTTCATTGTTTTTATGCATCTTCCCATGTTTGGCATGCCATAAAAGTGTTAAATGTGTTGTTATGTTGCTGTAATTTTCTGTTTGCATGCTTAAATAGCATTTTTGCATGTTTCTTTTATTAAAATACTATTTTGTGCCATGAAAATACATTATAAAGGTTAAAAGTTGCATCTTTTTGTATGTTCTTGTGTTTTGGTTTCAGATCTGATGTGTTTAATGTTGTTTGAATGTTTTCCACGCATAAAAATCCTTTCTTTTTTATGTTTTGTTGTGTAAAAATTGTTTCTTTTGGATAAAGTTTATTTCTTTTGCATAAAAATCACATTTTTTGAGTTTTCATGCGTAAAGGTTGCATCTTTTTATGGAAAGTTGTCTCTTTGCATGCTTTAATGATTAAAGCTTGTTTATTTATGTTATTTTAAAATATTTTGAATAAAGTGTGCATCTTTTGCATGTTTTATGTTTAAAGGTTGAGTCTTTTATTTATTTTTTTGCATAAAATCGGTGTCTTTTGCATGTTTTAATCTAAAGTTGTATTTTTTTTACTGTTTCACTTTTAAAGCTTGCATTTTTATTATTTTAAATGACGTTTCTATGTCAGATCTATATTGGAAGTGTTGTTTTAAAGCATGTGCATATTTGTTTTGTGTAAAGTTATAATCTTTGAATGTTTTATTTGTAGAGTTTGCATCTTTATTGAGTTTTATGCATGCCATGCTTAGATCTAGGTTGTTTTGCAATGTTTCATGCATTTTCATGTATTTTGATGCTTGTTTTATGAATTTCCATCCTTGTTTGGTCATTTTTAGGGCTTGGTAAACCCTGAAAATTGCATTTTTCATCAAATCGTGCATGCTGTATGTTGTCTTGCAACCAACACCATAAGCAGGAGTGGCATTGGGCCCTAATGCCAGTCTTCTAAGTGGTGTTGGGCCCTCTTGTTGTTTATTCGGTGCTATTTTACGGGGATTGCTTGTGTACATTAGTTTTCATGTGGAATGTAGCGACAAGGTAAGCTTCTGAATCTTCTTTGGTAATTGTTTAGGTTTGTTTATACATGAAATTGGTTAATCAATGCTATTTGGTAATGGTTTTAGGTCTAAAACGGTAGAAACCCTAGGTTGTGTTGCTATGTTGGTTGTTATGTGTTCCTTATCATTTTTGGCATGTAAATTAAACTCAATTAATGGTTGGTAATCATTAAAATTAACACTTGTTTGTTATTAGAAACTCACCATTGCATTTGTATATGAAAAAGGTAGGTTATTACTGTATATGTGTTTTATTGCTTTGTTAGAAGGAATGAAGGTTGGTATAATACTAGGAGTATTGGGTAAAGAATCACGCTCTAGAATTGATAAGTCTGATCCTTGAATCTCTGGGGTCAATGCACCTTTCATAATATTGAGAGGAATCGGGGTGTACACCTTGTAAGACATTCCACATGCTACTTCGGGTGGTGACAACCACTTCAGCCTTGCAGCTGAACACATAGTGCCATAGTTGCTAGTCATGGCTCAGGCTTTGAAGCAAAACCTCCTTGTCTGCAGAAGCTTTTGATCGTGTGTATTTAGAGTATGGAACAAACCAGTGAAAATACGTGTAAAAACTCAAGATTTACTGCTTGTGCCAGGGTAGTGGCGTTTGTGATCCAACACCACTATGAGGAGTGGCACTTGGGCCAAACACCACTTCCATAGTGAAGTTCAGGCCAAATGCCACTATAGATAGTGGCATTTGGAGGCCATAGTGGTGTTGGGCCATTTTGAGGCCTTAAACTTCCAAATTTGGAAAAGTGTATTAGAGACAAAAATGTGCAGAATGGCCCAATCTATATAATGTAGGTCAGACCATTTTTATTCTTGTATGAAAAGTTATGATGAAAACCGTCTAAATAATGCACGATTTTAGGTCAAAATTAGCTAGTTCGGCTCTAAGCAGGCTTTTCAAGCTTCAACATGATTTTGAAAACATTCACGTGATCAATAGAAAGCTTATGCCTACTCAATTCATGCCTTTAGAGCATGAGTAATCATCACTAAGCTCTCCGAGTCGCTTCCTCATTCCTTCATCCAAAAATTAGGTGTTAGCACCTATATATTTCTCAAATATAAATATGTAGGTTTTGAAACTTGGTTAGGGGATGGCAACATTAGGGTAAGGTTGAAGTATTACAGAGAAACAAAGAGAGAAAAAAGAGGGATTTCTTGAGTTTTTAGATGAGAAAATGATTTGATTATGAAGCTTATTTCTACTAGAAGTGGTAATAATCATAAACTCCGAGGGCAACCTACCATACACGAAGCAATCTATTGGCCTTGAAGGCATCAATCCATCTTATTTTGAGTTTAACAACTTTATTTTATGTTTAACAAAGTCTCTTAAGTGTGTAGATTGAAGATCATTGAGCAAAAGTCAAAATAAAAAATGACCTGTAATTCGAGCTCTCGATCTGTGAATTGCCCCCGCGATATAATAAGACAGAAGTTAAGGAACTCTCTGGATCTTAGATCGTGCCCGCGATATCAAGATCGCCCCTATGATTTGAAGGGTGTGTTTTGAGTGAAAAATGAAACTACTGCCCAGTTTAATCGCGCCCACTATTGGACAATCGCCCCCGCGATTTCAGCAAGCAAAAAACACAAGTTTCTGATTCTTCATATCTAGCCCGCGATGCAAAAATCACCCCCCGCGATTTTATGAGGCAAAGGACATGCATCAAAGGCATTTTCTAATGATTGATATCACGCCCGCGACAAGGGAAATCACCCCCGTGATTTCTTAGTCAAACATGACTGTTGGAAGAAGTTTCAAATGTCGCGCCTGCAACCTGCAACACAGGTTTCACACCCGCGATTAAGGGTAATTATTGAATTTTGATTCAAAATCATCTATCCGTTGGAGACACAATTAGGGTTATTTCTAACAGCTAGTTTTAGGGTTTATAGCTATAAATACCACTCTTAATTATGTTTAAGGAGTGTAGACACATTCTTAGATAGCAAAACTCTTGCAATTAATTTTTCTAAATTTCTTTGTAAGTAAATTCATTTATGAATTTATTCTGTGTGGGTAGTTAGAGCTCTAAAGCATTTGTTGCTTGGGTTGATTGATCTTTCTATCTTGTACAAGTGTCAATCTTTGTGAGGATTGGGAAACACTTGGGTAGGTTTGGTGTTAGCCTTGTAAGCACTATGTTTGGGGTGAGCCTTGGAAAACTATAGGTTTGGAGAGAGCCTTTGTAATTCTCTTTGTAAAGGTTGAAGATAGCCTATGAAATCTTCATTGTAAAGGTCGTGAGATAGCCTGTGAAATCTCACATTGTAAAGGTTGAAGATAGCCTTTGAAATCTTTGTTATAAAATTTGGAGATAGCCTCTTAAAATTCCTTGTAATCCATTTGTGGTAGTGGAACCCCAAATTGTGTATTTGGGAGAATTGAACGTAGGTCAAGAGTTGGATCGAACCACTATAAAATTCTGTCTATTCTTCAAAGAAATTTTTTTTCTAATTCCGCACCAATTAACCCCCCCTCTTAGGCACTTCAATTGGTATCAAAGCCTAACAGATCATTTGTTCCTTAATTAGGAGCTTAAAGATCATTAGAGATGTCGAGTGATGGCTTTGGAAACTTGAGACCTTATTTCGATGGTAATGACTATCCATATTGGAAATTACGTATGCACCGTTGTTTGGATAGTGACCTAATCAATGTTTGGGATCAAGTTCTAAATGAATGGACACCACCAACCACAACCGTAGGTGAGGTGACTACAACGCTTGACAAAAAAGATTGGGTGGAAGCACATCGGAAGAGTAACGGTAAGAACCATAAAGCTATGTCTATTTTACTTGGTTCTTTATCTAGAGAAGAATGTGCTAGGTAACTTCATTGTACTACTACCCATGCCAAGGCACAACCAATGTAAAAAACAAGAGGATTGAGCTTATTGTTTATCAATATGAAACCTTCAAGAGGTTAGCCAATGAAAATGTCACCTCCCTCACCAACCATTTTCTAGCTTTGGTGGAAGGGCTAATGAAACTTGGCAATATCTATAGCACGAGTGAAGTTAACAAGAAAATTCTTAGGTCTTTGCCTAGGAAGAAGTTCGAGGCTAAAATGGCTTCACTTGAAGATTTAAAGGATCTTTCCACCATGAGAACCGATGAGCTCATAGGCAATCTCTTAATCTATGAGATGAACTATGATGAAGATGAGAAACTAGAAGCAAATGAGAGGAAAGAAGAAAAGAAGAAAAATAACCCCTTCAAAGCCTCTTAAGATGATGAAGGCAATAATGAAGAAGGAAAGAATGGCCCTAGTGAAGAACAAATTCTATTGCTCTCTAAAAGGGTGATAAGACTGATTCAAGAAAGAAAAGGGTCATCTAGCAAAAGCAAGGATAGGAGGAGAAAGAAAGAAAGCTTCAAGAAGAGTAGCTCCTCAATGAAATGCTTTGAATGTGGCAAGAAGGGGCACATCAAATCGGATTAACCTACACTTCAAGGAATGCACAAGAAGAGCTTTAGTGCCGGATAGGTTGAAGATGATTAAGTTCCTTCCTCCTCACAAAATGATAGTGGAAGTGAAGAGGAAAGTGAGGAAGAAGTTGCCAACCTTGCATTCATGGCCATAGAGGACTCTTCTAATGAGGTAAGTACTTCCTACTTTTCTATTTTTCCTTCTTATACTTCCTATTGTAGTAGTGATGATGATTCCGATGATGATGATCCCATTGAACTCATC
>CANYLF010144202.1:0-23203 GCA_948193215.1 Bocquillonia castaneifolia
ATGTTTGGCTTGGTAATGAGCTGGATTGTCTAAATGTTTGGTTAGGAATTGGTAACCCAAGATTTGAGATTTGAAATGTATGAGAAACCCCTAGAAAAGTGAAAAGAAGAATTGAAATGAATGATATTAAACCCCTAGAAAAGTGAAAAGGGGAATTGAAATGAATGATAATAACCCCTAGAAAAGTGAAGAGGGGAATTGGTGCACCAATGAGATATGTTGATATTGAAACGATTGATATTGATATTGAAAAAGAATTGTGATAGGGTTACCATTCTTTGAACCAATTATTTAGATAGTTTACCTAATTATCAAGGATTGATTTGCAAATTGTGAATTGAGATGTTGAATTGAGATTGAGATTGTGTGTAACGAATGAGAGATTGAATTTGTGAATTATGTGTTGTGAAATGAGATATTGTTGATTAATTTGATAATTTGTAAAGGTTTGAGTGAGAATAGGATGTTAAAAAAAATTATGATTTGATAGTTATATATTCAGTTTATATAATTGACTTTGAGAATCTATACATATATAAATGTATACATGTATAAGTGTGCATATATATATATGTATTGGGGTAAGTATTAGTAGTTATTTATTTACTGAGTTGCCAGCTCACCCCTTGGCATATTTTTTAGGTTCAAGATAGAAGTCTACGTGCATTTCAAAAGAAGTCAGGTTGGCCAGTAGATAACGAGCATTGGTGCATTTGGTTATGCATTTATATATGTATGCATTTGGCTTTTGAGTTGTTAATTGACATATATGTGTAATGAACTATTTGAAGTATTTCGATATGTGTAAAAGATTTTGAGTAAATGTGTGGATAAAGTTGATTTTTAGTAAATTATATGTTGATGAAGTTTTCAATGTTCTTTGTCTATAAACATTATTGTATTTTTAAGTTTGAAGAGTTTGTTATATATTTAAATTGATTTTGAGCTGGTTGATGTACGGTTTTACAGAGGAAAGTCAGAAATATTGTTTTTAAACTGTGTTTTCTGTCCAAAAATTTCGTTTTGGTGATTTTTGGCTTACAACGATCGTTGCACTATTCACAACGATGTTGCTGATTTGCAACGAGCTCGTTGCTATTTTCGCACGAGCTCGTGTACCTTACTGGATTTTTGGCCGATTTTCGTGTATTTTACAACGATCACTATTCATTCACAACGATCGTTGGACTTTTGACAACGATCGTTGCACTATTCACAACGATCGTTGTGACCCTATTTTCAGAGAAAAATTTATTTTCGAAGGAAATATTTTTAGTTGAATTTTAATTTATGATTAATTACCATCATTATATGCATTAATCCGTATTATATTGTGTTAGATTCGGGTCGTTACATGTAGAGGGTGGTCGTCTTCCAAACGGCAGCACCTTAAGATCTGAACAAGCTATTGGAATCAACCATCAAAGGTAATTTCGTTTACTTTTATTATTTGTTTGAAATGCTTGTGATCCTTGGAGGGTTAAGGAATAAAAAGTCTTTAATTTCCACTACATATATGATTCAAAGGATTGAATCCTTTGCCGGTAACCCTACACTAACATCTTTAACATTTATGTTAAGGAATATATCCAACAATGGGATCATTCCAGAAGTTCAAATTATTTCCTTTCCAAGCTCATATTAGAAGTATTTTTTTACAATGGGCCTAATCTTTAACATGCCTGTCCAAATCCAACTACTATCCTAAAACTTGTTCACTGCTCAAAAGCTTTGAGTGTTCAACTTGTTAATCTTGATCCACTTCACCCATATGGAGCCCACATTATTAATAAGGCTCCAAATGTTCTTACTAATAGCAGCTTTATTCCAATATGAGATACTTTAATACTTAAGCCTCCTTCCTTCTTAGTTCTACAAACCTCTTATTAGGCCATAACACTTCTAGCTCGACATTCAAAGGAGCCATTCCAACTTGAATAAGTAGAATTGCTGCCCAATACGTATGCATAGACATAAGTACAACTTGAATAAGTTGTAACTGATAAGCGTATTTATATACGCTGTTAGAGCATTTTTATTGATTAATTTCCCTCACTTTGAAAAACATTTAGCACTTATTAGTTTGTTTTCATTAATTCTAGGTTTGGGAGCAATTGGATGCAAATCAAAAATTAAACAGAGTTTTATTTCAATTAATAAAGGAAATTCGTATCTATGGAGCACAGCATCTTGTTCGGGCCATAACTTTGGCTACAGAAGTCCGATTGAGGCGATTCATAAGTCTATAGAAAGAAGACATCCTGCTCTACAAGTTTTATTAAATGACAAAAATCCAATTGAGGACTCTAACACTCCATTCATCAAGGTTGGACTGGGAACCCTGGTCCAAGATGAAGTCTGGACCGGGCACCCCAGTCCAGCAGTGAAAATTGACACAAAGCTGGACCAGGCACTCTGGTCCAAAGCTGGTTCCTGGACTGGACCACCCAGTCCAGAGGTGAAGTTTTTGGGTTATTTTGGTCAGAAAATATTTTAAGGGTTTTAAGGCATTGAGGCTATAAATAGGACACTTCTGGAGGCTGAAAATGACTTCGAAAACCCTAAAAACTCTTAGAAAAATAAAAATAACTCTCCTTTCTCTCTCAAAGGGGAAGATTGAAGAAGGAAGACTTGTGAATATCGAAGTGAAAGCTTATCTCTATCAAGACTAAGTTATATCATTCCTTTTCCTTTGTTTGCTATTTGTAATGTTTACTCTTTGTTTTTCTTTATTTGAATTATTGTTAGTTTTAATTATGATTGGGAACTAAACCCCCAACTAGAGGTAGGAATGTAATCTAGTTGGGGGGAAATTATTGGTTGACATTGGATGTTTGATGGTTTTTGTGCTTTAATGATTATTTCTTATCATTTATTTCTCTTCTTCTCGCTCTTCATTACGTGTTTCTAAATTGGCCACTTAGATGCATGTTGTTAGGAATTATAATTTAATCGAGAGGTTGTTATAATCCAGATTTGAAGTTGAGAACTTGCTAAAGATTAACACAGACATGTTAGTTAGTCTTGGCTTGGAGTTTAAAAGATTTGCTTAAAGGGTTTGATTAATTCTAAAATTACATCGACGGATGAATTTTGATTAATTGAATGCGTTTTTCAACCTCGACGGAGGATTAAAATAATTTTGGAAATCTTGCTTAAACTATTGTTGTTCATTGTCAATCAATTTTCCCCCTCCAGATGAATTTCCAAACCTCTAGTGTTTTTATTTATTGATTGTTTTAAAGTTTAATTTAATTGCTTTTTTTAATTTTACATTTTTAATTTAATTGCTTTACTCTTTTCTTCATAATTCAATTTCAAGGGATTTTATTTTTGTTTTATTGTTTTAATTAATTGAAAAGTAGTTTTAAATAGTTTGTTCCCTGTGGATTCGACTCCAGAATAATCCGGATTAAACTACGACAATTCCGTACACTTGCGGAGCCCTCTCAAGTTTTTGGCGCTGTTGCCAGGGAACAACAGAATTTCCAATTACTTTTTGATTAATTGTTTTCATTAGTTTTTGTTCTTGTTCCGTGTTTGTTTTCATTAAATTGTTTTACTTGTTGTTTTATCTTGTTTTTAATTTTCTGTTTTTGTTCTTTGTTTTGTCATCTTTAAATTCTATTTTTAATTACTGTTTTAATTTCTGTGTTTACGTCGTTAATTATGGTTTTCTGTTTTTGTGCTTATTTTTGTTTTTCCTGTGTTTTAATTCTATTTTTATTAATTCTGTGCATTTAAAAATGTTATTTTCTGTGTTTATGTGTTATTAGAATTATGTTTTTAAGGTTTAAAATTGTTTTTAATTAAGAAAAATACTGTTTTTAAAATTGTTTTTGTTAAAAAAAACTGTTTTATGCACTTTTTAATTCTATTTTTAGCAAATTTCCGCATTTTGAAAATTACTGGTTTTTAGTAGTTTAAAATTCTGCATTTACTGTTTTTAAAATTCTGCATTATTCTTATTGATATTTAATTTCTGTTTTTGAATTTTGTTTATTTTTGATGTTTTTAATTGTTTTATGTGTTTCGGTAATTTATAATTTAGTGAGTCTTTGTTATTTTAATTGTTTAAGGTTTGTTCTTTGTTTTTCTTGTTAAACTAATTTTAAATTCATTACTAATTTTTATTTTTAGTTTGTTTTTGTTGTTTTAATTGTGTTGGTATACTTATTTTTCATTTGCAATTTTAGTGAAAAGTATTAACTTGAGTTTATTAGTTTGGGCCTTTTTATAGATTTTGTGTATTTTGTTAATTTTAAGCATTGCATGCAAACAAGACGCCGTTCTAAAAGCGTTGATTCATCTCATTTGGAGCCCCTCAATCCCGAAATTGAATGGTCCTGTCGTGCGAATCAATCACGAACGCATCAAAGGAGGTAAGAAAGTAAAGCTCAAGTAGAAGAAGAAGCAATTGAGATGGATCCCACTGATGCACCTCTACAAGGGAACAATCAACCCAATGATCCACCTTATGGAATGCTGCTGAATCTCCTACCCCAACATCCGCAGAATAATCCACCTCCAAATCTGCCAGTTGTACCTCTGCGGAATCCACCACCACCACCAAATGCAAATGGCGACAATAGGGTGTTCTTGCACAATTTGCAACGCCCTATTATTAGTGCATCTCCATCTTGCATTGTCTTAAGTGCTGCTACTAGGAATTATGATTTGAAGACTTTGTAATACAACATAATTCCCACTTTTAATGGATTGCCATCGGAGGATCTCTTAGCTTTCATGAGGGAATTCTACAGCATTATTCAAACCTTTCCATTCAATGGTGTACCTGAAGATGATTTGAGAATGAACTGTTTTACCCATGCATTGAAAAATAGAGCCAAGAACTGGTTTATGACTTTGCCTAAAGGATCTTTGAGAACTTGGGATGATGTTTATAATAAATTCATAAGCAAGTACTATTCAATGGGCAAAAGTACTGAATTACGAGCCAAGATTAGTACCTTTGCTCAATTTAATAGCGAACCATTCTATGAAGCATGGGAGAGGTTCAAGTCTTACTTGATTCAATGCTCGCATCACTAATATCCTAATAGTTTACTTGTTTCATTCTTTTATGAAGTATTATGTGATGATGGCCAGAATTTGGTAGACACTCATGTGGGTGTTGGAATTGGTAAGAAGACTGTTGAGGAGATGTGGGATATTTTTGAGAATTTAGCTACTAATTCTCAAATGAAAGCTGGAAGGAGTAGGAAATCTCATTCAATTGATAGTTCATCTTCTGAAATTGCTACTCAAATGGTTGATCGTACAAAGCATGTCAAGATGTTGCTATCAAGAGAACCGGTGAACAAGCAAGCACCCATGAAAGAAGCCTGTTACTTTTGTGGTCAATTTGGGCATCCGTCCGCCAATTGTACTTATGATGGCAACCAGAATGTGGAGGAAGCCAATTATGTTGGTGGATATGGGAACAAGCAACCAAGGAATGATCCATATTCCAATACTTACAATCATGGTTGGCGCAATCATCCGAACTTTGCATGGAAGGATCATAGTCAATTTAAACCTTCAGCTCCTGCTGGATTTCCACCTAAGCCACAATATCAGCCACAACAACAACATACTCCTCACCCCCCCCCCCCAAACAACCTGCTAAACCTAGCTTAGAGGAGATGATGATGCAATACATAACTAATCAAGATGCTTCAATGAAGAAGATGGATACAAAGTTTGATCAAATTATTCAGTAGCAGAATGTCACTATCCAGAATCTTGAAAGACAAATGGGGCAGTTGGCAAAGCAAATTCAAGAAAGACCTATGGGAACTTAGCCTAGCTTAACTATCCCTAATCCGAAAGATACTGTGATGGCTATTAAATTGAGAAGTGGCAAAGTTCTTGATGAACCACATGCAAGCAAAAAAGACAAAGAAGAATAAAGAAAGCATAATGATAGTCAGCAATTGAAGAAATCACCTGATGAAGGAAAAGTGGTTCCACTAACCCCACCTATGGTGCAATCATATGTACCACCAGTGCCTTTTCTGCAAAGACTCAAGAAAAGGAATGACGAGGAGAATTACAACAAATTTCTAAAGATGTTCAAGAAGATTCAAATCAACATTTCTTTCACTAAAGCAATTGCTCAGATTCCTTCTTATGCTAAGTTTTTGAAGGAAATTGTCAGGAAAAAGAGGAAGTTACAAGAACAATCAACCATTGCTTTGACAGAAGAATACAGTACCATCATTCAGAACAAATAAATTACCAACCAAGATGAAAGATCCAGGGAGTTTTACTATACCTTGTCATATTGGTTCATTTTTCATTAAGAAATGTTTGTGTGATTTGGGTGCTAGCATTAATTTAATGCCTTTGTCTCTTTTTAAGACATTGGAAATTGGTGAATTGAAACCAACTCGGGTTTCTTTGCAACTTGCTGATTGATCTATGAAGTATCCACAAGGAATTGTGGAAGATGTTCTCATTAAAGTTGGGGAAATTTATTTTCCTATTGATTTCTTGGTTATGGATATTGGTGAGAACATAGATGTTCCAATTATTTTGGGACGACCATTTTGGCTATTGCAAGTGCTTTGATTGATGTTAAAAATGGAAAGTTAACTCTGCAATTAGGTGCAGAGAAGGAAGAGTTTGATGTGCTTAAAGTAATTAAGCATGCTGATTTTGAAGAAGATTTAGATACTTGTTTTATTATTGATGTGATTGGTACATTATCTAAAACTCATTTTACTAAAGAATTACTTAGTGATTCTTTGGAAACATGTTTGCATTTGAGTTTTGATGTGCAGGATGAAGATCCAAAACTAATAGAGCAAGCTCAATCTCTTGAAGGAAAAGGATATGTTCGAAAGGAGAGGTTCGAACCTTTGGATTCCGGTGGAGAATAGTTCTCAATCAGCTGCGAAACTGGAACTTGCACCGCTTCCACCTAAGTTGAAGTATTTATTTTTGGACAAAGAGGAAAAGCTTCCTATCATTATTAGTGCTGACTTGATGAAAAAGGAAGAAGAGATGATCATCGCTTTTGTCTGGAAATACCCCAAAGTTTTAGCTCGATCTTTGGGTGATATAAGAGGCATTAATCCAGCATTTTGTACTCATAAGATCTTAATGGAAGCCGAGCTCAAACCGACGATTCAACCTCAATGATGATTGAACCCCAAGATGAAAAAGGTTGTTTGAGCTGAAGTTATTAAGTTGCTTGATGCTGTAATCATTTACCCAATCTCAGATAGTTCTTGGGTTAGTCTAGTTCAAGTGGTTCCCAAGAAAGGAGGGATGACTGTTGTTACTAATGAGAAGAATGAGTTGATTATAATGCGCACTATTAATGATTGGCGAGTTTGCATTGACTACAAGAAATTGAATACTGCTACTCGCAAGGATCATTTTCCATTGCCATTTATTAATCAGATGTTGGAACGACTTGCAGGCTATAAGTTCTATTACTTTTTGGATGGTTATTCTGGTTATAACCATATTGCAATTGATTCGAAAAGATCAAGAAAAGACCACTTTTACTTGCCCTTATGGTACTTTTGCGTTTCGACGTATGCCATTCGGGTTATATAATGCACCCGCTACTTTCCAAAGATGCATGATGGCAATTTTTTCTGATATGGTTAAGGACATCATTAAGATTTTTATGGATGACTTCAGTGTCTTTGGTGATTCCTTTGAAAGGTATCTTGCCAATTTGGAAAGAGTGCTAACAAGATGTGAGGAGGCCAATCTAGCTCTGAATTGGAAAAAGTGTCATTTCATGGTTCGGGAGGGCATTGTTTTGAGCCACAAAGTTTCAGAATTGGGAATTGAAGTGGATCATGCAAAGATTGAAGCTATTAAAAAGCTTCCACTTCCTAGTTCTGTGAAGGATATTCAGAGTTTCCTTGGCCACGTTGGGTTCTATAGGAGATTTATCAAAGATTTCTCCAAAATTACATGGCCACTTTATGCTTTGTTAGGAAAGGATGTTCCTTTCAATTTTGATGAAGATTGTGTTAAATCTTTTGAAAACTTGAAGCATGAGTTGATTTCTACACCTATAATCATATTACCAAATTGGGACTTACCTTTTGAGTTGATGTGCGGTGCTAGTGATTATGCCATCGGAGCTGTTTTGGGACAACACAAAGAAGGGAAGTTGCATGTTATTTATTATGCTAGTAGATTACTTAATGATGCTCAGATTAATTATGCAACTACTGAGAAAGAATTATTAGTTGTTGTTTATGCTTTTGATAAATTTCGTCCTTATCTTGTAGGTTCCAAAACGACGGTTTTTACCGATCATTCAGCTTTAAAATACTTGTTGGCCAAGAAGGATGCTAAACCATGATTGATTCGATGGATCCTATTGCTACAAGAATTTGTTTTAGAAATTAAAGATAAGAAGGGCATCGAAAACACAGTTGCAGATCACTTATCAAGAATGCATTTTAATGGGGAAGTTGAAAATCCTATTAATGAATTTTTTTCCTGATGAACAGTTGTGGCTTACTAAAGATGTTGAATTTCCATGGTTTGCTGATATTGTTAATTTTCTTGCTTCTCATGTTACACCTCCTGATTTTACATCTTTGCAAAAGAAGCGGTTCTTTGCTTTTTTGAAGGATTATTTTTGGGATGATCCTTTGTTGTTTAAACAGTGTCCTAATGGGATAGTATGTCGTTGTGTACCTAAAAGTGAAGTGCACAGTATTATACAACATTGTCATTTCAAACCAGCTAGAGGACATCATAGCACGGATCGGACTGTTACAAAGATCCTGCAATGTGGATTCTTTTGGCCAACAATATTCAAGTACATGAGAAACTTTATTGTATCATGTGATCAATGTCAACGAACGGGAAATATTAGCAAGAGGAATGAAATGCCACAAAAGCCAATTCTTGAGGTGGAGTTGTTTGATGTTTGGGGCCTCGATTTTATGGGTCCCTTTCCTTCGTCATTTGGTAATCAGTATATTCTGGTCGCAGTTGATTATGTTTCCAAATGGGTAGAGGTTGTATCTCCTCCCACTAACAAAGCTAAGGATGTTGTCAAATTTGTGAAGCGGCATATCTTCACAAGATTTGGAGTTCCAAGAACAATTTTGAGTGACAATGGTGTTCATTTCCAAAATCATCAATTTCGAGCTTTGTTGGAGAAATATGGATGCAGATTCAAGACAGGCACTCCTTACCATCCTCAATCTAGTGGACAACTAGATGTTTCAAATAGGAAGATCAAGTAAATTCTTGAAAAAAACAGTGAATTCTTCACGCAAAGATTGGTCAACAAAACTTGATGATGCCTTATGGGCATATCATACAGCATTCAAGACTCCTTTGTGTATGTCTCCTTTTCAGTTAGTTTATGGAAAATCTTATCATTTGCCCATTAAATTGGAGCATAAAGCTTTTTGGGCAATCAAGACATTGAATTTTGATCTTAAGAAAGCCGGCGAGAAGTGCTTATTTGATCTAAACGAGCTTGATAAAATTCAACGTGAATCATATGAGAATACTAAGCTCTACAAAGAAAGAACAAAGGCGTGGCATGACAAGCATGTCCTACGGAAAGAGTTTCAAGTGGGGCAACAAGTTTTGCTTTTCAACTCTAGATTTAAGTTCTTTCCGGGAAAGTTGCGATTTCGTTGGTCGGGACCTTATGAAGTACGCAAGGTTTTTGACAATGGTGCTATAGAAATTATGGGAAAGGAGAATCATCCATTCACTATTAATGGACAATGCTTGAAGATGTACTTGGCAGCACCATCATTTCTCAAGCGTGATTAGACGTGCCGCTTTGTCTAGCTTAAGACGTTAAACAAAGCCCTTGTGGGGAGGACAACCTACGCTTTTATTTAATTTTGCTTGCATATTTTTGCTTATTATTTGAACATTTATTTTTATGTTTTTATTGTGTCTTGGGTATTTTCCTTAAAATTTTCAATTTTTATAAATTTATATTTATATAAAAAAATTATTATGGGAAATACAGGCCTGGACCGGGCACCCCGATCCAGCCAGGCTTCTGGACCGAACACCCTGGTCCAGCAGCCTACTCCCCCCCTTCACAATTCGATTTTTTTTTTAATTTTTGCCTAGTTTGTGAATTTTGATGAATTTTTGTATTTCTTGGGCAGGAATGAACATTCTAGATGGAGGAATGAAAGCCTAATTGCATAAGGGAAGTATTCAAATCCTTTTCCTATTGAATTTAGGATTCTTCTTCTGTATTTAATTGCTTCCTTTACTACTTGTTTTCCTTGCTCCATCTGGTTTTAGTTTTACTTAGTTCACCTCTATAAATAGCATGCATATGTTTTTAATTCTTTCATTATATTCTTTTGTTTGGGTGCTTATTTTATTTGTATTCATGGGGAAACAATCATCTCTCACTCATAAGCGTTCTTTCAAACTTCCATCCATGCCCTATCTTCATTCTTTTCCTTTTCCACCTCTCGAGCCCCCTTACATGGAGTGTGCCACCACCATTGAACAATGCATGGGTATTCATGCATGGTATCGTGCTTTTCACCCACACGGTGCTATTTTTTGCTCCCTTGACAAAATTGTTGAGCTTGAGAACATTGAACGATTGAAGGAGGCTATTCATAATAGGAGTAAAGTTATAGAATCTTCTTTGAGGAAGAGGAAATCTGTGGGTAACACTCCTCCAACTCTGTGTTTGGACAAAGGTAAGACCAAGATTTTTAAGGAACGAACTCATCCACCCCAAGTTCCTAATGTCATTGAGCAGCATGCAAGAGGCTTTTCGGATGACACTACTTCCATTAAGAGTGATCCAAGTGAAGAGCCACCACTAGGAGAGAGCGAACCAAGTGGGAGTGAGGGGACACACACTTCCATTGGCACTTTCTCTAATCCGATTATGGTAGATGAAAAGGATGAGGAGAAATTTTCTTATAAGCACGCCAAGCATTCTTTACGTGAACTTTCACGCATGAAGAAAGCTTTGATCGAGATTTCGTCGCATGATGGTGGAAGTGGAGAGAATGTTCCTTGGTGGAATGATTCCAATTTGGACTTTAATGAGTATAGTGTGAGCGAAAATGGGTGGCGTACTGAGCACTTCGATATTTATGAGCCACCTGCTACCCCCAAAAAGCCCACTCAACCTCCACTTCGTTTTAAGGATTCTAAAGGAGCTAGTTGCTCTAAGAGCCTCTTCAAATAAGTTGTCCCTCATCTTCACAAGCTTGTTTCCCCCTCAAGCCATTTCCATAATTATTAATTAAATAAGGCTTGATTCTTGTGTTCGTTTTTATTTTTGTTTGATTGTCTTATTTAATACCCAAATTAGATGTTTTGTGAACTGTATAATTACTATTATTGTGTGACATTTGATTCACAATAATCTTGTTATCTTGTTGGGTAATAAAATAGAAGTTTTTTTTTCTTTAATCATTCGTGTTTTGTTCCTTTGGCTTTTTTTTGTTCCTGCAATTTTATTCTATAATTATTGCATCTCTTATTTGTCATTTCCCTTTATTTTTTTAAAATCAATTTTTGCATTTAAAAAAAACAAAACATATTTCGGATGAACAGTGCTGGATCAGGCACCCTGGTCCAGGATGCTGTCTGGACCGGACAGTCCGGTCTAGCAGCCTTTACAAGGGCAATAGCCCCTTTCTCATCCCCAAAGCTGAAATTTTTTAGTTCCTTGACTTCCCCTCTTCCCCATTTGATACCCAATGAACCATATTAAATTCCCCATCATTTTTTTTTCATGTTTTAACATCAATTTCCTTTACTTTCCATCAATCCTTTGCATCAAGAACAACATTAAGCATTCTATCTTTGCAAATTCATCAAATTTTGGGCATTCTTGTTCTTGGGCATTCTCAAACCGAATTTGAGCAAAACTTGAGGTATGTTTAATTTGAATGTTTCTAGTTCAATTCTTAACTTCCTTTATGTTGATAGTTGGTTTGCATTGTTCTTTGAGCTCTTAATTTTGTTTAATTTTTCCTTAATTGAAGACATTATATTCTTGCTTCAAAGTCTATTGTTGTTCAATTGTCTAGCAATTATTCTTTGATTCTTGATAATGTGAGTTATTGGTGATGCTTAATGATACTTAGGATCCTTAATGATGAATTTTTGGTGGTAGGATTATGCTCATTGGTGATATTAAGTTGTTCTTCTTTTGTGCATTCCATGTGTTTGATAAAATGCCTAAACCAAATTTCCTATTATTTTGGTTAATATTGGGCACTTTTTGGGGCTGTTTTGGTGTTTAATTTGGTGTGATATTTGTTGTTATCCTTTGTCATATTCTATTGCATTGTTATGCTATATGAATGTCATTGTTTTGTTTGTAGCACTTTTGTTTCAATTTTACTCCAATTTTTTGCCTAATTAGTGTTACATGATGTCATTTTCTTTAAGCTAATTTCCATGGCACGACGCGTAAATTTTGATCGTACCCAATTTCGTGAGAAGGATAATGCTACTTGGTTTACAAAGAACGAGGATAATCTTATGATTGTGGAAAAAACCATGGCACAGGAGGTGGAGGAAATGTTTAATCTCCAAAGTGCATTTGAACTATTTAGGTGGGGATCTTTCTTGCAAATGACTGGTGATTACTATCCTACCCTTGTTGCTGAATTGTATGCTAACATTGAGAATCGGGGGGACAAGACTTTTACCAAAATTAAGAGTTAGGTCTGGGGCAAACAAATTGTGATTATAGATGCATTTTTGGACCAGTTTCTTCATGCCCCTAGTGCAGGGAGTCGCCTTCATTATCACCGTGATCATGTGTACAATGATCCTAATTAGGACTTGACAACAGCTTTGAGTGCAGCTAATATTTCGTGTGCTCATAATCAGTGATTGTTAGCTAAACATCTTGGAGCTCAGGACCGTCTTCTTGTTTACTTGTTTAGATTTAATCTAATGCCTCGATCTCGAGTGAATTAAATGAGATTCAGGTTTCTGATCTTTTTCTGTTAGAAGTCATCAAGGGTAATGACCCTAATCGTGATATTATTCGACTATCTCAGACTATTATAGAACAGATGCTTCAGGTCATTACTGGTACTCGCCAAGGAAAAAGCCTTATTTTTCCTATTTTAATTTCTCACCTGCTATGTCATTTTGAGGTTCCGATTCCAACAGATACTATTATTTTTGAGTCAGGCGCATCAGAGATTGTGACTTTACAGAATTTGCTTCACCTTGGGTATATTAATGTGCAAGGAATTTAGGTTCACTGTGACCAGCCTATGCCACCTGTCTCTGCTACTCCACCGCCCCTTGCTACACCACCACGTACTTCTGTTTCCCAACCTATTGAGGAGGTTGAGATACCAGCTCCTAGTAGTACCCATCAGGAGACCCTGCACCTCTGGCTCCTGCTATTACTTCAGTTGTTCCTACTGATGATATTCCCTCCACTTCTGCTCCGCTTAGGAAAAACAAGAAAAAAATCTCTCCTACACAGCATTCTACGTATCTGTTGTAATATGGAGCGAGATGTTGTGGCATAGCGTACCGCTCTTGAGTCTCTTCAGAGTCAGGTCATCGCCCAGCAACTGCAGATTCAGGATCTTCACGACTTCATCACTTTTGCTCCACGCCCACCATCTACTTAAGTGGTTTCTTTTAGTTCTTTTCTTTATCTTGTCTTTTTGTTTATGTAGGATGCTTACTATTTTCTTTTCTTTTATTGTTGTTTTTGTTCCACTCTTTTCTGTTGTGCTATCTTATGTCACTCAGATTCTGGATTTCTGTCCTGCTTATGGTCCTCTAGACATCTCTTTTTCAGGGAAGTTCCTTACCCCTGTTTTCCTTTTTTCTTTCTTTCAACATTGAGGACAATGTATGAATTAAGTGTGGGGGAGGGAATTTGGCAAATTTCATGTTTTTTAATATGCTTAATGTATGTTTTGATTAATTTTGCTATTGTTCTTAAGCATATTGTTTCAATACTTGCTTGTTTTGAATTTTGTAATTTCCAATTCTTGTTATTTGTGCTTTGAATTGATTCATGGTTATCATGTATCAAGAATTTTGGGAACTATTCTTTTCGAGTCAGTATTAATGTTTGAGCTTTTTACTTCCAAGTTAAAGTGCAAATATTTTGATTGTGATTTTTTTTCCAAATGAATGCTTCTTACTCAATATAGTTCTTTTGCATGGTGAGCTTTTGAGCCAAATTGAGCAGTCATTTTATTTTGCTCATTCTTTTTATTGTTGAGTGTGTCTTGCATGGTGAGGACTCATTAGAACTTGCCTTGGTATGCATTTGAAATTCACACGAATATTGGAAGTATTGAAGTGATTTGGGCATTTACCACCTTGTTATGTTACTTTTAGATAGCCAATGTTGAGCCTTAATCCCTATTTCTTCTTCGAATTTGCCAAAAGATTTAAATTTTTCTTAGCCTTTCTTGGACATATTCTTTCTTTTCCATAAACCACCCATGCACTGGATTGATAAACTCTGGCATTGTGGAAAGTCTTTGGAATAAAAATTTGTTGATGAATTGCTTCTTATTAGTGAATCTCTTGAAAAATGTGTCAAGTGATGAAAAAAAAAGAAGTAGAAAATTATTGAATTGAATGCTTGAAAAGAAAACAAACAAAAAAAGCAAGAAATTCACTTGACAATGAAGTTTTGGATTTAATTGAATTTTGGGATGACATTGGTGTTTGAAGCAAGTGATTGAATTGGAAATCCACAGATTTTTATTGAAAAAGAGTTTAAGTGCATTTGAGCTTTGTTTCTTTCCTCTTAAATCCTACCTTTCCTAAGCTCCATTACAACCAAATGAAAGACCCTTTGATCTTTATTTCTAATACATTCAAGTGGAGGACTTGTGATTAAAAGGCAAGCGTATGTTTGAGTTTTCTTATGTTTTGACTTGAGTGCAATCACATTCCCTAAAAAATAGAGTGATGTAAGTGAGTTGTAAGAATGTTGAGATGAATGTGTTTTATTTTGAAACATTGCAAGATAAATGTTTTTCACTTTGATTTGGTTTTGGGAAGCTTTTTCATTAATGTTACCTCTTCTTGAATTTCTTCGATTTTCTTGAAATAAGGTGATTACTTGTTCAAGGAAAAAGTATGAATTGGAAATAAATGGAATTATGAATTCATACTTGTAAGTGTAATTGCAATTTGCTTGAGGACAAGCAAAGACTTAAGTGTGGGGGAATTTGATAAAGGCGTATTTATATACACCGGTAGAGCATTTTTATTGATTAATTTCCCTGACTTTGAATAAAATTTAGCACTTATTAGTTTATTTTCATTAATTCTAGGTTCGGGAGCAATTGGATGCAAATTGGAAATTAAACGGAGTTTTATTTTTATTTCAATTAATAAAGGAAATTCGTATCTATGGAGCACAACAGCTTGTTCGGGCCATAACTTTGGCTACGGAAGTCCGATTGAGGCAATTCAAAAGCCTAGGGAAGGAAGAAATCCGGCTCTACATGTTGTATTACATGAGAAAATTCAATTGAGGACTCTAACTAACCCAAAATCGCGTTACAACAGAAGGGACCTTTGCAGAAAACAATTGAAGACTCCATTCATCAAGGCTGGACTGGGCAACTCAATCCAAGATGAAGTCTGGACCGGGCACCCTGGTCCAAAGCTGGTTCCTGGACCGGACCACCCAGTCTAGAGGTGAAGTTTTTGGGTTATTTTGGTCAGAAAATATTTTAAGGGTTTTAAGGGATTGTGGCTATAAATAGGACACTTCTGGAGGCTAAAAACGACTTCGAAAACCCTAAAAACTCTTAGAAAAATAAAAATAACTCTCGTTTCTCTCTCAAAGGTGAAGATTGAAGATGGAAGACTTGTGAAGAACGAAGTGAAAGCTTATCTCCATCAAGATTAAGTTCTATCATTCATTTTCCTTTGTTTTCTATTTGTAATGTTTACTGTTTGTTTTTATTTATTTGAATTATTGTTAGTTTTAATTATGATTAGGAACTAAACCCCCAACTAGAGGTAGGAATGTAATCTAGTTGGGGGGGAAATTGTTGGTTGACATTGGATGTTTGATGGTTTTTGTGCTTTAATGAATATTTCTTATCGTTTAATTCTCTTCTTCTCGCTCTTCATTACGTGTTTCTAAATTGGCCACTTAGATGCATGTTGTTAGGAATTATAATTTAATCGAGAGGTTGTTATAATCCAGATTTGAAGTTGAGAACTTGCTAAAGATTAACATAGACATGTTAGTTAGTCTTGGCTTGGCGTTTTAAAGATTTGCTTAATGGGTTTGATTAATTCTAAAATTACATTGACGGATGAATTTTGATTAATTGAATACATTTTTCTACCTCAACAGAGGATTAAAATAATTTTGGAAATCTTGCTTAAACAATTGTTGTTCGTTGTCAATCGATTTTTCCCCCTCTAGACGAATTTCCGAACCTCTAGTGTTTTTATTTATTGATTGTTTTAAAGTTTATTTTAATTGCTTTTTTTAATTTTACGTTTTTAATTCAATTGCTTTACTCTTTTCTTCATAATTCAATTTCAAGGGATTTTATTTCTGTTTTTATTGTTTTAATTAATTGAAAAGTAGTTTTAAATAGTTTGTTCCCTGTGGATTCGGCTCCGGAATACTTTGGATTAAACTACGACAATTCCGTGCACTTGCGGAGCCCTGTCAATAACCTACCAGCATAGAACAGAAACCTAGTAATTCAATTATTTTCAACCTTCTTCAAAATGCATTGACAATCATTCCTTGTCAGCCTGGTTATAATCACAGGAATACCTAGGTATCTTAGAAGGAGTTTACCTTCCTGAAAACTCAATAACTAAGCAATTTGAGATTTTTGAGAATTAGTAACTCCAAAAAAGAAGACTTGCTCTTCTGAGAGTTAACCATCAGACCTGATACCTCTTTGAAGTGAACAAGGATTTGCTTTAATTACCGGACAAAATTCAACTCCCCAGCACTAAATAGCAGACGCTCATTTTAGACCACTTTTGTTGATATTTCTCATTTTAAGACTTTTTTTACATTTGAGCTAAATACTTGTATGAATCAAGATCTACCATGAACCATCTCTATGACAAATGAGCCTTATGAATGGATCCATATGTAAGGCCCACTTGTCATAGGGATGGTTCAAGTAAATCGTAATTCATGTAAGCAAATCTTGAATATCTGATATTTCATATGTTAAAGCAATAGAATGATCAATTTCGTCACTTTGACTAGTGGAATATAAAAAAAAAAAGTTAACATTTTCAACATTCTGCTGCTATAAAAGACTAAATGCCGATTACTTTACATTTAAAAAAGAAATTAAAAGTTTTTGGAAACAACACTAGAAGACGTCACACATTCGTCTATGCTTCGACATGTTTTATTACTCAATCCTTCCCAAATGATGAACATGTTTAAACAAACATGAGTATTAAGAAAGTTAGTTTAATTAGATAAAAATCATTAATTTTTTAGTAAAAATTACAATTATTCTTATTTAATGAGTTGATTTATTGAAATTAGTATTGATATTAACTCTAATATTACAATTAATAAGCATATATGTGACATTTAAACCCTTTAAATAATAAATCGTTGTCTAAAATTTGGGACAGAAAAAGCTTGAAAACTACTAATCTTCTTGGATGGAGGGAGTACAATGAAAGGATATAACACTAACAACTCTAATTGAAGGCCTAAAAGAAAATATTAACACATGCCTTCTATATTCTATTTAAAGGCATCTCTAATAGTTAGACACATTAAGAGTTTGTTGTGCATATTAACTCACCAATCTATTAATTAAACTCTATATCCATTACCCTATATCTTTAAATGGTTAAACTTATAACAAGAAATCCGTAATAATGTAGGACTGATTATGAAAAATGCATGGCCGGTTATGAACACTACAACAAAACTCATCTATTAGGACATAAATATTTATTTCAATAGACTATTTATTAGTTACTAAAACTTTTAGAGACAAATAAAAATTAATTTAGGATACTGGTGTCCCCGAAATTAATTAGTGACACTTATTGAAACAAATAAAATTTAGACACTAATTCAAAATATAGTGACAAATAAAATTATCTTTAAAGATAATTTATACTAACAATTTAATTGCCATTATAAATACTTTTTAAAAACTATTATATTTGTCCTCATAAATTAGTTTTTGAGACTAATTAAATTGTCTTTATTAACATATGGTGACTAGGGTTGAGCATGGATTCTGGAGAATTCCGAACCTAACCGAAATATCGAACTGGACCGAACCGTAACTGAAAATCTCCGTTGACCATTTGACTTTATATGAACCGAACCATACTGAAAATTTATTTGGTAAGGTTCTGGATATTTTTAAATATCCATACCGAGAACTGAGCCTAATCGAACTGTTTTGTACCGAACCAAAGTACCGAAGATAGAACTAAGATATATATATATTTTTGAAAATTATATATATATAACATCATGTTAATTTCACCATCTCATTCAAGTAAAATCTTAAGATTATATATATATATATATACATATATATATATATATATATATATATTGAATATAATTGATTTTTATATATATATATATATATATATATATATATATATATATGTATATATATATATATATATAATCTTAAGATTTTACTTGAATGAGATGGTGAAATTAACATGATGTTATAAATTTCAATAATATAAAATTCAATTATATTCAATATATTTTGATTAATTATATTATAATTATTTTATAAGAATTATCACATTTGAGTTAATAAATGACCATACTCATTTATTTATGTAATCCAAATAGTCAATTAAAATGACATATAAAATCAAAAGTATAAATTTAATGTATGATTAATAGCTAAAACTTAAAATGCATAATAAAAACTACATCAGCAGTCCAAAAATTAATCTAAATATAAATATGGGTTAATAATTAAGTTGTTTTTAAAATAATATGTTTTAATAATTAAATATTTAAACTTGATAGTAATAGAATGTTCATATTGCTCTTTAGGGACTTCTATTAGGATTTGTCTATCTACTAAATACATATATATACTAGCCGTCTACCCACACATTGCATGGACAGTTACTATTAGTCATTCATTTTAAAAACAAGATAACGAATTAATAAAAAAATGTACCATATTTAAATGTTTTAACTCAATATTAATATAAAGCTTTCAATTAACAATTAACCATAAAGAAAGTGTAACAAATAAAAAAGAAAAAATTAATTAAAAAAACATAATAAATTTTAAAAGAAATTAAGTACCTTATTTAAGTTTTCTAACCATATATAAGCCTATATATAATTTAATTTACCTTATTAGAGTTTGATTGAAATATTATATTTAATCATACCTGGAAAAGGATATGTGTTTATTATAATTATATTAAATTAGTAAAAATATAGTCCTAATCATATTTGAAAATTGACATGTTTTGCATTATTATAAAAATTAAAAAGAAATCCCACGTGACAATATTTTAATTTTTCACGCTTTATTAATTAATTATTTTTCTTGACATTTATTTTATTTATTTACTCAAAATAAAAATTTATTTAATTTAATTAGGTATTTTAGGTATTATTTTGAAATCTCCGAATCTCCGTTCCGTATTATTCCAAAATCTCCAAAATTTTGGGACAATACGAAACGGAGATTTAAGTTTTCGGATCCGGTTTTGGAGACTGATTTTTAGAATCTCCGAAGTTCGGTTCGGGTCCAAGGATTTTTGAATCTCCGACTTTACCCGAACTGTGCTCAGCCCTAATGGTGACTTTCTTTTTTCTACACCTTCTTTTGTTTAAAAGCAAATAATTTAGTCTCTAAAGTAATTTAGTTTTATTTTAATTTTTTACTATTTTTGGTTTGTTACTTTTGTTTTTTACTTTTCATTTTTTCCTAATTTATTATCATGCATAATTATTTTTTTCTTTAATTTATTTTATTTAGTTGAATGTGATGGATAAGTTGTTCATAGTATCTTACAGGTATATTGACTTTACTGTTAAAAAAGTATTATTGTTGCATTAGCATACCAAGTGTTTCTATTAAGTGGAGGGTCAAGGTAGAGGGAGGTTGGCACAATATGGTAATCATATCTCTTTTCATTTCATTCTCTTGCTTGTTTGTAGTGGTGGCTTAAAGCAACTAAAATAACTTGATCATTTTCAAACAATCACATTGCATAGATATTGGTACAAAGCAATTGATACTTATGTGGCACATTGTTTTAACATATGTGTGTGTCAGTGTAACAGTCTAGACCACCCATAGTCAGATATTGTCCCCTTTAGGTTCACCTGACGTTCGAGACTCATTGAACCAGCCCTAGATAGCCTGGGGCATCAAGCACGCTCCAGACCGCCCTCACGGTTTTGCTTTTGGGCCGAGGACCAACCCAAAACGCGTCTGACTAGGAAAGGTATCCATGCACTTATAAGCACACTTCGTTCACCTTAACCAGCCGATGTGGAATATTTCAGTCAGTGTATATTTTCAAAGGGATTTCAACTTGAATAATATCAAAACTCACTTATGTAATATGTAATATATATACAACACTATATATATATATATATATATATATATATATATATATATATATATATATATATATATATATATCTGTGTGTGTGTGTGTGTATTGTATTACGGTAGTATTAATATAAGATTTTAGTTAACGGGCAATATTTATTTATTTATTTTGATTTTCATATATATAAAATGAATAGAAAAGAGAGTAACTTTTTTTATAAAATAAAATAAATTCATCTATAGTGCTAAGTGACAAACTTCGGAATACCCTCCTTAGAGTTTTCCTTTATATATACCAGTCATATACCCGAGCGTTGCACGGTTTACTCATTAGTTTTTGTTACAATTTTAAGTATATAAATTTTATAATAAATTAATAATATTAAAATAACACACAATAGAATTATAACTAAAGATACTTTGAACCCAAAAGTTTGTATTAATAAACTAATTATCAGTAATTTTCTTGTATAGTCGATGCTAAAGAATGAAAAGAATTAATTAAGTAAAACATTTAAGATAATACTTTCAATTAAAGGGTAATATTTTAGTGGATATTGGACATTGTTTCCAACGAAAGGTCGCCTCTATGATTCAGTAGTGTGAGAAAAAAGAGAAGTTGTATGGTTTTATACGGACATATATCCTTTATTTTGCATAGGGCTGTGCAAATACCCGACCCGACCGAAAAGACCGGACCAGATCGAACCAAAATTTTAATTTGGTCCGATTTTTATCTTTATTTGGTCAGTTCGGTCTCTAATTTGTATTAAAATCGATTTTCAGTCTTCGGTCCGGTCTGTGAAATTGAGAAACCGAATAGACCGGACCGATCCGAAAATTTTCTACCCTAACCCTAATTAGTAATACGGTGCGTTTTATGTGTGTGGGGTATATAAAATTTTTTTTTACCCTAATTCCCTTCCCAACCCAACAGCCGCCCCCCCTCTCTCATTTCTCTCATTTCTCTCTCTCTCTCTCTCTCATTTCTCTCTAAGACGGTATGACTCCCTCATTTTCTCTCTGGCTCCTCCTCTCCCTCAAACCCTAATTTTCTATGCATGCAGCTGCCTCCCCCAAATCTCTAAAGGCCTAATAAGTAATAATGTGACCGTTGAATAGCTTTGCCGTTTTACTTTGATCTTCTGTTTCTCCTATCATCCTTCTCTTAATCTATTCTGTCTTCGTCGATCTCCATCATGAGTTCATCTTCCATAACAGATCTGTCCCGTCCGCTCATTATTTTCGGTCTTATAATTAAATATGGTCTGTGAAAGGTATTTTTCCATTTTATCTTTCATTGTTTATAATATATTATTTGTATTTCTTGGTTGTTTGATCATTGATGGCTTATTTATTTTTTGTATGGTTGTTTTCTTTTTTTTTCGTATGGTTTTGATCTTTTGAATGGTTGATGGCTGCTGTTTGATTTTTTTTCTCTTATTTTGTTTATAATATTTTGTTTTTTATATTCTGTTTATAATTTCTCTTTTCATTTCTTTGTTTGATATTTTTTTTGTTTATGTGATTTACGAAGATTTTATATATTTTTTATTCAATAGTTTGATTTTTTTCTCTTATTTTGTTTATAATATTTTGTTTTTTATAATCTGTTTATAATTTCTTTTTTTATTTCTTTGTTTGATTTTTTTTGTTATGTGATTTACCGAAGATTTTATATATTTTTTATTCAATAGTTTGATTTTTTTCTCTTCTTTTGTTTATAATATTTTGTTTTTTTATAATCTGTTTATAATTTCTTTTTTATTTGTTTGTTTGCTTTTTTTTTTTGTTTATTTGATTTACCAAAGATTTTATATATTTTTTATTCAATAGTTTGATTTTTTTTCTCTTATTTTTTTTATAATATTTTGTTTTTTTATAATCTGTTTATCATTTCTTTTTTTATTTGTTTGTTTGATCTTTTTTTTTGTTTAATAGATTTACCAATGCTTTTATATATTTTTTTTATTCAATAGTTTGCTATATTTTTTTCACTGAATATATATATATTGTATATTTTAATAATAAAAAGTATATTCAAAACTATATATTTCATTTCTATATATCTAGAGCAAAAATTAAAATTAGAGAGTTACTTATAGTTTTCGGATTTGGTGTTTTACTTTTTGATTTTTTTGTCAAAGATTCAGGTTATGCTTTCTATTGTCATTTTTATAATTTTATCACATGAAATAGTTTTGTTGTTTTTATTTTATGAAGTGGTGGAAGCTATTTATATGAATGGTGGACTGCTTTGAAAAGATTAATCATTAATTTTTGGTGGAAGCTCTTTCCTTTGCTGTTTTGATTAAATCAGTACTGGTATTCTATTGGTGGAGATCAATAAAGGTACACCTTAATTTCTGATCATTTTAAATTTTTTATTCTAATTTGGTGTTTGATTTTTATGATCATTTAGTGTCAGTAATACTAATAATTTTGGTGTTTTTTTTACATACATAATTATTGCAAACTTCCCAATTGCCTGCTTCTATTTTTTTGATATTTGAAGTCCTACCTTAAGCCCTTAAGGTATTTATTTATTTACTTTTCTTAATTAATTTGCTTTTAAATTTATTTATCTATAAATTCTGTACTAACTAAAACTCTATTTGTTTTATGCAGATGTCCAACCAAGAAGATGGAACTGGTTGCACAAATGCAAC
>CANYLF010144285.1:0-12186 GCA_948193215.1 Bocquillonia castaneifolia
ATTTGTGTGGCTTGCTCCTTAGTGAGGAAGCAAATTTAGCTTCTAAAACTGCTACCTCCAAGGACAACATACCACCTACAGCCCATGTTGCACAAACATTCAACTCTCGGGCATCAAACTCACGTGGAAGGGGTGGACGAGGACGTGGCCGAGGTCGACAGTCCAATCAATTCAGGCCATATGCACCTCAACAGGCTGGAATACTTGGTTCAACACCTTCTTTTGGAATCCCTAGCATCAATAACAATTCACTTCAATGTCATGTTTGCAATGGGTTTGGGCATACAACCTGAAGTTGTCCCTCTACTCCACGTTAGCCTTCTCTTCCACCAATACCTTATAACAATTTTAATCCTTATCCAGTTTCTAATTATGCCACCTATCAACCTCAGCAATCCTAGATTTTGGACTCTGGTGTATCTCACCAACTAACCCCGGATTTGGACAACATCCAGTACCCTCATGATTATTTTGGTTCTGATGATGTCAAGATTCGTAATGGTAATACCCTCTCTATTTCTCATTCCGGTTTCTCTAAATTTTTTGATTTAGAAATGTTTTTCAATTAAATAATATCTTACATGTTTCTGACTCTTGCTCTAATTTACTTTCAATTTCAACTTTTACTAAAACTAATAAAGTTTCTGTTGAATTCTTTCCTAACTATTTTGTGATAAAGGATATCAAAATGAGGGCACCGCTCCTTATTGGCCGGAGTAATGAAGGACTCTATTCTATGCATTTACGACCTTCCCCAGTTCCATTTAAGCAAGCTTTTATTTGTTTGTTGAGTCAATGGCATTCCTGATTAAGCCATGCCAATTATAGAGTTGTCAAACGTGCTTTAAATCAAGCATAAATTTCTTTTTCTAATCGTAGTGATAGTAGTATTTTATCATGTCATGCATGTAACATCAGCAAAAGCCATAAATTACCTTTTACCTTGTCTAATTATCGTGATAAAGGTCCGTTAGATTTAGTATGTTCTAATGTCTGGGGTCCGTCTCCAATTCCAGGTAGTGATGGGAGTCATTACTAAGTTCTTTTTTATGATCATTATTCAAAATATTATTGGATTTATTTTTAAAAATTTAAGTCTGAGGTTCTGAGTACTTTTATTAAATTTCAACACTTAGTTGAAATTTTTTTTAATTGTTACATCAAACAATTTCAAGCTGATTTGGTTGGTGAATATCAAGCGTTAGAAATTTATTTACTTAGTAATGGTATTACTCAAAGTAGTTCTTGTCCTAAAACACCTGAACAGGACGGTTGTGCTAAACGTAAACATAGACATATAGTTGAAACTGGTTTATCTCTTCTGCATCATTCTAATGTTCCATTAAAATTTTGGTCGTATGCTTTTTCTACTGTTGTTTACACTATTAATCATCTACCGGCCTCTTTTCTTCAGCATTCTAATCCACATACTGTTTTGTTTGGTCAAAACTAGATTATAATTTTTTCATTCTTTCTGATGTTTATGTTATCCATGGACTAAGCCTTATGCTAAACATAATTAGCTCCTCGTTCTTTTCAGTGTTGATTTTTAGGTTATAGAAAACTTCATAAGGGGTATTTCTGTTTCAATTTAGATACTCAAAAATTTTTAATCCCACATCATGTTGTGTTTTATGATCAGGAGTTTCCATATCGTGATGTTGCACCTAATTCGGGGATCTCCACTACTACGACACCAAGTCCAAATTCTAGTGTTAATTCACCTGCTACAATCTTACTTCCATCACACGTCTTTTTTCCTCAACCAAATCCATATACCCGAGCAGCCCAACCAAATCCAAATACTACCTTGACAGTTCCATCCACTGCTACCAATCCTAATCCTACTTTATTTCCAATACCCAAACATACCCCACCCCAATTCTCCTACTACAAAACAATCACCACTATCCATTCCAAATACTAATTCACCTATGCTCTCTCTTATAGTAGATTTAACTAGATTTGTTAAGGATCACGACCCTTCCAATACGCATCCCATACTTTCCCATTGTAAAACAAATAATTCTAAACCTAGAGCATTCACGACTGAAGCAATTTCTCCTACTAAACCAAGTACATTTAGACAAGCTATGAAATTTTTCAATTAAAAATAAACCATGAAAGAAGAATATCAAGCCATGCGCAAAAATAATACTTGGCGTCTTGTTCCTCCTTTTCCTTCTCAAAATCTTATTGGATGCAAATGGGTTTATCGTGTCAAACAAAAATCAGATGGGTCCATTGATCGCTATAAGGCATGATTAGTGGCAAAAGGATTTCACCAATGTCCTGGCATCTACTATACTGAAAAGTTCAGCCCTGTTATTAAGCCAGCAACAATTTGGCTTCTTTTATCTTTGGAAATTACTAAAAATTGGATTGTTCATCAATTGGACGTCTCTAATGCTTTTCTCCATGGTTCTCTTGATGAAGAGGTTTACATGTCACAACCTCTTGGTTTTCAACATCCTGATCATCCAGATTATGTTTGTAAACTTCAAAAATCAATCTATGGTTTGAAGCAAGCTCTTCGCCATTGGTTCAAGTGTCTTGTAAGTGCTCTTCTTCAGTTTGGCTTTCAGGGAAGTAAAACCGATAGTTCTCTTTTCATATTTTTTGCTTCTCATGTTTTACTCTACTATTTAGTATATGTTGATGACATTCTAGTCATTACGAATGATCAACGTAAGGCTGACCTACTCATTGAGAAGCTTCATGTTCAATTCTCCATCAAGGATCTTGGAAAGTTGAATTACTTTCTCGATATACAGGCTCAATGGACCTCTCAGGGTCTTCATTTATCTCAATGAATATATGTTAGAGCTGCTGTCCAGGGCAAAAATGGTGGATTCCAAGGTTGTTTCTATGCCTCTTTGCTTCAAGGAAAAATTAACATCTAATGGAGAATCTTTTCATGATGAAACTTTGTTTAGACTAGTTGTTGCGGAACTCCAATACTTAAATCTCACCAGGCCTGACATCACATATGCAGTAAATTGAGTTTCTCAATTCATGCATACACCAAAAACCGTTCATTAGATGGTGGTAAAATGAATTTTAAGGTACCTCAAGGGTTCCATTGATCACGGCTTGACATTTTCCAGCTCCTCTTTGACTCAACTATATGATTATAGTGACACTAATTGGGCTGGTGATGTTGAGGACCGATGCTCCACCACTGGCTATGTTGTTTATCTTGGCAAGAATTTGATCATTTGGGGGTCCAGAAAACAGCGTACAGTGTCAAAATCATCAACTGAATTTGAGTACCATGCCTTAGCACAAACAATCCAGGAACTTCAATGGCTTACCTCTCTTTTACGTGAACTTTAGGTTTCCATTTCTGCGCCTACATTTCTTTATGATAATTTTAGCGCAACTTATCTTACTACTATGCCCATCTTCCATTCCTGTTCTAAACATTTGGAAATAGACTTCCATTTTATTCGTGAACGAGTTGTGTTTAAATAATTCATTGTTCGATATATTAATTCTTCATATCAAATTGCTGATGGTCTCACAAAAGCTTTACTAAAGTCACGTTTTCATTGGTTTATTGGCAAGTTGCATTTGGTTTCTTCCCCCATACAACTTGAGGAAGGATGATGAGGAGTTCTCTGCGTCTCCTAGTTGTACACTGATTCTATTTATCTATTCCTACACTTCATCCGTATTATAGATATGTTCTAATACTGATTGTACCTATATAAATACTTGTACTCAGCTACTCATTAATAACATCTGATTGATTCTTGTCAATACACTTCTATAGTGCCAGCATGCATAGTAATCCCATGTGAAGTAAGATAATGAAGAGAACTTGCCTTACCTAAACAAGCTAGCCATACAAAGAATTTAGTTTGAGGAGGTGCTAAGGAGCTCCATAAAGCCTTGAAGCTCACGACCCACTAGGTACTATCATACTGGTCACATTGCTTGAGAGAAGAGAAAGTGGAAGAGTTATACCCATCTCTTTTACCTAGCCACAATCAAGTATCATGCCTATCAAGTTGAAGATTGACAGAATTGACAAGCTAAATGAGGTTATTTAGCTACTCTTTCTCTGCAATCTTAAGCCTACGTCTAAATTGAAAATTCCAACCCTCCAAAGCTAAGCCATGAACTGTTGAAAGCTTATGTTTGTGAGTGAATAAATACTTGAAAATGCTGAGAACAAAGGACCACAAATCCATCCAAAAGTGTGTTGATTTTCCATCACCTATTTTAGATGAACAATTAGATACAAAAGCATTCATAACCTGCACATCTTTAACACAAATTTTCTCAATCCCCTTCAATAATGAAGAACATAATTTTTTATCAACAAAGACAAAATCGGTCCCAAAAGAGAGACTTGAAGCTGATTTCACCACCTTGTACCAAAGTGTTGAATTTTCTTGCACCTTAAGCTTCCAAAGCCACTTAAGAAGGAGAATCTGATTTGATAAATGGAGGGACTAAATACATAGACCCCTAACCTCCATACCTTTACAAATATTTTTCTATGAGACGTTAAAAAGTCCCCTCGAATTGTCGTTGCCTCTCCATAAAAACTTAAGCATAAAACTCTTCAATTTTCTTTGCACAGTCACAGGCATAGCATATGAGACAAAAAATAAATAGGTAAACTCTAAAGCATTAATTTAATGAGAATTAACCTACAAGCTGAAGATAGTAGATTACCTTTCCATAAATCAAGTCTCCTATGAAAATTAACAAACATGGGGTCCTAAAGTTATATAGACATAGTCTTTATCATAAATGTAAGGCCCAAATACTTCATAAGAAGTTGCTCCATTTGACAACCAATGATTTTTGAAGCTAAAGTAATATTAGAAAGAGGAATGTTAACACCTGAAACCTTACTTTTAGAGTAGTTAATCTTCAATTCTGAAACTGCCCTAAAGCATCTCAAGAGTATTAATAAATTCTAAAGCATATCTAGCTCAAAAAGGTAGGAGAATCAAGGTATCATCAGCAAACTGCAACAATTGATAGAAACTTCAGAATTCTTTAGATCAACTCCCTTAATAAAACCAAGAGAAGTAGCATATAAGAGTAGACAATTAAGACCTTCTACTACCATCACAAACAAGAAAAGGCATAATGGATCTCCACGACATACTCCCTTCTACACGGTGAAAGGGTAAGTAGGAGACCCGTTTACAAGCACTGATATTTTGGATGAATGCAGCATGTTCATCACCCATGAATTTCATAAAGGATCAAAGTTCATTATAGTCATATTTCACAGACAAGAAGTACCAAGAAATGCTATCGAAGGCTTTATGAAAATCCAATTTTAGGAGGAGAACATGATCCTTCCTTCCACTAATAAGATGGATTGACTCATGTGCAAAAAATGTACAATCATGAATGTTACGACCTTGGACAAATGCTTGTTGTGATTCGAAAATCAAATTAGGCATAAAAGTAGATAAGCGGGCAACCAGTACCTTAGAGACTAATTTGTAGAACCCATTAACTAGGTTGATCGGATGAAAATCTTTAAGATTAGTAGCACCTGCTACTTTGGGGATTAATACCATGTAAGAGTAATTAAGGTCTGTGTGAAGAGAACCCAATTAATGGAGATTCTGAAAAAGCTAGCAAACATCTCTTTTAATTACACTACATGTAAAAATAAAAATTAAAGCCATCGGGTCTTGGAGCTTTAGACTCGTTACAGTAAATCAAAGCATTATGAATTTCTTCTTTTGTGAATGGAGCATAAGGTAATGCACTTAGGTCAAAAGTCACAAAAGGTAAGTGCTTAAATAAATCTCTGAAAAATTCCTGGTTTTCATTCTAGTCTCTTCTGGATTAGTGAAAGAGTTAGATCCATCAAAAATAAATTTCAGTAAGTTATTTCTGTAATGCATAGTAGCGAAGGAGTGATAAAAATTTCAACCCTTCAATTGATTCCAGCAAGTTATTACAATATGAAGAAACGCTCCAACCTTTCAAAAACTTTCCAAATTCCTCAACTTTCACATAAAGAAGCCTCAATATTTGAAGAAGAAAAATCATCCCATTCGGCACTATTGATTTCCCCAAAATTATCAATTGTCCACCAGGCATCTAGGGAACGAAAGTGTTTTGGACCTAAATTAATTGAATGGTATGATGTAAATAGTAAAGGCACATGATCAGATAAAGTTCTTTAGAGTCCATGCAAGTTAATTATGTTTGGCCACAAAATGCTAGTTGATCTCGAGATGAAACAACGATCAATTCTCGAGCGGGAGATGGAATTATGCCATGTAAAGGTTTTCCCCAATAATGGAACCCCAATCAATTCACCATCATTAATAAAACTTTGAAAATCTAGCATAGGCTGAGAAAAGGAACTACAATTCCATCGATCTTGTAGGTTCAAAACCTTGTTGAAATCACCTACCATGACAACAGAGCCATCAATTTGCAAAACCAAAAGCAACTCTTGCCATAAAATAAGCCGATCAGAGTGCAAATTATAACCATAAATAATAAAAATATGAAATCAGAACCCAACCAAGAAAAATCCATTGAAATCCAGCGTGACCTAAATTGAAAATCCTCAAGATTAAGATGGGAAGAATTCCGTAAAATCCCCAGGCCTCCCAAGGCACCATTAGGTGGGATAGAAACATGACCAAAATTCATATTAGGCTGAATAAGTCTCGCCAAAAAATCATCAAAATTCTGTTGTTTAGTTTCAACAAGGCCCAGAATACAAAGATCATGCTTTCTGACCAAAGACTTGATAACATTCTACTTATTACTGTAGCGAACCCCACCCCTACAATTGCACATAATAAAAGAAAAAATATTCATAGCAACATGAAAAACCTGGAGAAAGCTAAACTACACATGAGTGAGTTAGAGCTTCCAAATCCTTCATAAGGTTTGTCTCAAGCAACTTTACCACTGCTTCATGCTAATTCTCTTTATATAAACTAAATACTACACCCATTCTCCATGTATTAGCAATTTTCAGTTTAAAATTTTTTGAATGAGGAACTTGCTTCCTTTTCTTCATTGAAGAGACTGCCCATTTATTGCATAATTCAATCCTTCCATCCGATAAGTCATTATTGACCACAACATCACCTTGATCATTATCAGCTACCAAATCTTTCCTCGGCAGAATTTTCTTTCACTTCTGTTTTTCAGAGTTAACAAAAGGGGCAGGAGGCAATATAAGGATCAAAGGGAGCTCAGTGTAGTCATTATTAACAGAAGGCACAACCTCATCCAAGGTAATGAAGGAATTCTGAATTGGTGTAGGTGTTATAGGTCTCAAAACTGGTTCTATGTTCAAATATATTTCATCAATGACTATGGCATCTAGCTTGTCAAACAAAATAGGATAGTCGATATCCATAATATTGACAATATAAGCTTTATCATCTACAGCAAGATTAATGTCCTTATTACACTATTGAGAATTCGTGGAAACGAGCACCAAAGCAGTGTCCAATCTATTCTGAATATAGACTGAAAGATGAACGTTCAATACATCACCCACCTTACTAGCAATACACCGAAATAACGACTCATCCCAAAAATTCAATGGAACCCTGAAAATATGTAGCCATACTAGCCGTAACTGACTGGAAAAGAAAGGATGAATATTGGAGAATACATAAAAAAAAAACTTTGAAAATCTTGGCTATGTAGAGTTAAGAAAAGCATCCTGAGCTTCCACCGATTCAAAGGTAACACGAATAGATCTACCGCCGACGAAGGAGATAGTTTCATAAGAAACATCATGATTTGCAAGAATAATTTTAGCCTTGAAAAGAAAATTAACTTCTTTCACTTTTGCAATCAAGGAATAGTCCATCCAAGAAGAGTCAGATTTAGAAGTATATTCAATGTTCTCAAGAATCGGTTTTCTCCCTTGAATTACCTGGGCATAGGCACTGATGGATCGTGTCCTGACCTGTCATATCTGGCTAGGGTAAGCCGTCTCTAGTATACTCTACACATTTAAAGGAAATAGGATCGGGGGTGAGGTCTCCGGTGTACTCCGATATTACATCATGAAGTTTCTAAAGATCATAAAATTCAACGATGATGAAGTTGTGATTGCTAATGGCATCAGTAGAGTTAATATGATTCAATGTCCAAATCATCGATAATCTCTTAAAGGATGCCAGTACGCCATTTTTACTTTCAAACTCTGCCAATTTCAATACTACTTGGATTTTGAAAAATAGGGAGGGAGAAAATTTAGAAAAAAAAAAAAAGAATTGATATGGAGGGACTGGTAAGTTTTTTGCTACATGAAAGAGAAATTATTTATTTCAATAGTTTTTGGATATCATGCGTGAGTTTCTCTCTTTTTTTTTTTTTTTTTGTTTCTTCAGAGCCGTTAGATAATATTTGAAGAGATGTCATTAATCTAATAGAAGACTTAAAGGAAATTGAGGAAATTTAACTGGAGTGGTGCAGACCCTTTAACTTCAGCTCCATTTGAATCAAGTAAACTAATAGGAGATCAAATGAGTTCTCAAGACACCACATATGTATAAGAACTTCTCAGTGAGACGTTTTTTTTTTAAGAAAAAAACTGCTTATATCCATAAAAGAGATAGAGAAGAATATACTGTAACTTTATCTTACAAAGGATTATTTTCATTTATTTCTTACTAAAAAAACAATCTCATTGCATTTGAGGGTTGTCGATGGAAATCTGGGATCTGGCAAGATTATCTGATGTGGATGTGAAATGAATATTTACAAAACACGTGTACCCTTTTTTATATAAAAAAATAACAGTCAGTTACTTTTATTGATAATAATTTGGAAGGAATCTGTTATAAAGATTCCTTCTATAATGTACATCTGTTAATTTTTACCAAAAATTTTTCAAATGTTACAAAATTGATAAATAGTAATCTTAAAGAAATAAATTGAATTTGAATTTTCTGGAATAAAATTAGAATTAATTTGATAATTTGAAATGTCTTTTTTACACAAAATTCAATAATTGAACATTCAAGTATAAAGGAGTAATTATCAGGCCCACATGTATAAACTAGCAATTGGGAGATTTGTAACTAAACAGAAAGTTTATATCCTTTTCTTGGTGTCATAGTCTCAAGTGTATAAACACATCTTGAGTGGCGGAGATAATTAATTTCTTACTAAGTGGCTTAATGATATTTCAGTTCACTTTATTAAAAAAATGATAAGCAACGATTTTGTTATAATGAATTTCAAGATATAAGTCATAAATAATGCTGAAGTTTAAGATCAGTCGAATATTTTTCCCTCTCTGTTCATTCATAAAATTGTTTTCTTTTATAATTATTACTTCAGTGGTATCTCAAGTCCTTTGAATCCAGATTAATCTACTGTGCTGGAATCGGTGTCTAGTTATGGTTTATTTAAGCTCATTGCCCTCCCCCAATGAAGGCAAAGCTCAAACTCGAGACATCTTCTTTTTTTTTTTTAATAAATAGAGATTTATTAAAAAATCACAAGAAGTGGATCGAGACATCTTCTTGAAACCAGAAGCACTTTATCATATGTACGAATTTTCGGTAATATTCATAAAATTGTTAATAGTCGTTTATTTCCAAATATCTTTTGTGGTCTTAGCCTTTCTTAATTTAGACATCTTGTACTGATTCCGTACTTTTCATTGTTACAATATATAGTATATACATATGTTATTGTCATGAATAATATAAGAACTGTACCAAGGCAAGCCCATATCATCAAAATTCTGTTATAGGAGCATCACCTTAATTAATACGAATTAACGTGAACCGAATCAAAGTAGTGAAAGTAATTGAATTTGCTGTAGATATAGAATAATTTTTTTTGGGTAAATAGATATAGAATAATTATGCATTAGGACACATCCGGAGAGTATAAAATTTAACAATCTAGTATATCTTAATCAACTTTACACATGTAGACTAATTATATCCTTATTCATGCCAGAACTGAGTGAACCAATCAATCACATGCCCATAAATCATCACGTGTCTCATTTTTTTCCAATCAATATATAAAAAAAATTGAAATAAAAGCTAACACATCTTTCCAGGAGTTAGGATTGTAAATGAATCGAGCCACTCATGAGTAGTTCGGTGTTCGGTTCGTTAACGAGCTCGGTTCTAACTCGTTCGTGAACTAACTGAGCTCTTCAATTTTTTGTTCATTTAAATAAATGAGCCGAACTTGAACACTAAGGTGCTCAGCTCGTTTATATTCGTGAACAACTTGATAAGGAGTAGCTTACTCATTTAAATGCTCGCGAATAAGATCGCTTAAGTGTTAGTTTAACATATATATTTATGTTCATAAATAAATTATTGAAATAAATAAATAACATTTGTAATTTATATATCAATTTTATAAGTAAAAATGAATTTATTAATAAATATATTAATTATATATTTTTTAATTATTGAAAACAATTATTATTACACTTATTTTATAAATTTTATATTTAAATTATATTTTAAATACATTATATTATGAATAATACTTTTTAAGAATAACTTTATAGTAAAAGTATTTTAAATTAATACTTATAAAATAAAAAAATCAAACTCGATTAGGCTCGTGAACACTATATGAACATAATGATGCTCAGCTCGAGCTCGGTTTTTTTAATAAATGAACGAAGCCTGAACATCTTAAAACTCGGCTCGGCTCAGCTCGGTTACAGCTCTACCAAGGGTGAAGGCAATATAAGTAAATAGGGCCGAGTTGATAGGATCTTAGAAGTTGTAGGAAAATTGAAAAGTTAGGGGGTAAATTGATAATCACTTGACAAATTAAAGAGTAAAAATAAATTTTACACAGGATAATAAGACCGACTCCATCAAGATCTGAGAATAACATATACCGTATATATCTAGAATTTTAATCGATTTACAATCACATGAAAAATAAAAGAGTAAAAATAAATATTACATTAGAAATATTGTGAAAAAAAAAAAAGTTAAGGGGGCAAGACCTCTCACCCATAACCTCCCTTCATCGATCTTTCTCATTTTAATTTTTTGGATTTTTCTCACTTCAATAACAGGTCAACATTCTATTAGATTACTCCATGGTTGTAATCATGGATCATCCAAAAATTTTCTGATTCATACCTATGCAATATATATTTAGCATGCATGATGCATGCACGTCTACGTTGCAAATTAAGAACATAAATTAAACGATGTGAACAGAGTAAAGAAAATAAATTAAAGAGAGTACTGGCAAGCAGCTAATTAATATTATTGCAAAGAGCTTTATCATTTCATTTCACTATAACTTTCGATAATTTAAGATCAAGAAAACAAGAAAGACACTTCATACGGAAAAAAACAAAAAAACAAAAAAAAAAAACAAAAAAAGCCGATTCCAAATCATGATTAAAAAAAATGGTAAGCTAATTATTGTAGAAATCTTAAATTTATTTCTCTTTTCATTTGTTTAACTTCAAGGAAATCCACCTCCAAGTCCACCACCAGCTCCACCTCCAGCACCAAATCCACCGCCTGCTCCACCACCACCTCCTCCTCCAAACCCACCTCCACCTCCTCCTCCAAACCCACCTCCACCTCCAGCACCATCACCAGCACCACCTCCAAAGCCACCACCAGCTCCCCCTCCAAATCCACTACCACCTCCTAGTCCACCACCACCGCCGCCTCCAAATCCTCCACCACCACCAGCACCTCCACCAAGTCCCCCACCAGATCCACCTCCTGCACCACCCCCAAATCCGGATCCACCTCCAACACCACCACCACCACCTAATCCACCACCGCCGCCTACACCAAACCCACCACCACCTCCACCTCCACCTCCAAGGCCACCACCGCGATGAAACAACTTTTCATCCTGAAAAGAACCCTTTTCACTCACAAGCTTCCTAGCAGAAGTAGTGCAAGTGCATACAAAAGCACCAATAAGAAGCACGAGAAACAACTTAGAAGCCATCTTTGAGAATAGAGCTATAAGAGATTTAGCTGTAAAGATGACTTCGATGATAAGTTGAGGTTCAAAAGGAAAGGGTTTATATAGACATGCAAAGGTCGAGAAAATGCAGTTGAGAAGATGAATAATTTTGCTATCCAATAACCGTTTGATTGCAATCCTTTTGTGATCCCATTGAGTATTATATGAGCACTTACGACTTGCGATAGATTTTCCTTTCATTCCATAAATGCATGCATTTTATCT
>CANYLF010144287.1:0-11818 GCA_948193215.1 Bocquillonia castaneifolia
CGTACATAATTAGCCTATCGGTCATTAATTAAAGTTGCTCAGAATATTTTTAGAAAATTTTTAAATTATTTTTAGGCTTGTCGAAGGTAGGATCCACTGCCACAGTAGACGGCGGCGTGTGGGACCCACGCTCTGTCGCCTATGGTGGCCGGAAGGCCACCCAAACCTCCAGAACAGCTCGCCCAGCCACCAGGAGCTCCAACTTACCCTTCACGCGCTCAACAAACCACCGCAGGAGGCTGAGCAACCCGAAACCGACGCTAAACCCCTCCTCGCCGGCGAAGCTCGATCTTCCACCTCCGTTGCTTGTTTCAGTCGCGATTGGTGACGATTCTCCTCTACTCCAACCGTTCTACTTGTTTGTAACCTCGATCTGAACCAACAACAACCGGAACACCGTGAAAATTGGAGGCCAATGGTGGTTCAAAGTTCGAGCCTTCGATTTGTCCTCTACCGTCAATGATAGTTGCGATGGTGGGTATCAATTGAAAGAGGAAATTGTCCTCTTCATTTTGGTACCAAACTCATCAATAATGGTGGCCGGTAGCGATGGTGGTGGTCGAAGGAAGGGAGAGGTACTACTGTAGCTTATGGAGAGAAATTGAAGGGCTGTTGGGGTAATTTTTTGAAGTTTTTAGTCTCACAAATGGGTCCAGACAGCCTTTAGGGTATATAAAATCAAATTTTTAAGTTTACAGTTAAGTCCTTTTCTTGAATTAAATTTTATGCTTAACTCGGTTTTGTCTCAAATTTTTACCACAAGTTTGAGAATATATTTTACACATTCAAACCAAATTTTATCTTAAACAGACAACAATAACACCCATTTTAAATTTTTAAAGATTAAAGTTTAATTAATCAATTTCCCGAATTAGAAATTAATAATACGGGAATTACGGGTATTATTAAATTGCACTTACAATAAATACTTCTTTGCTATTATATATTTATATAGATGAAAGTGCGAAAGTGACTTGGTTTAATTTTTGGTTCGTATAAATGTAGCACCATCTACTAAAATAACTTGCCACCAAGTCCATTCTCTAATAATGTAAATAGTTTAGAAAGGGACATTATATATCCTTTTATGGGGTTTTATTGGTTCACGTCAATTGACATTCTTCTTAATTATATAATATCCTTGTTTAATTAATATAGAAAATATAGATTTAAATATTTTATTTTTCAAAAAAATATTGAGAAGTGATTATCTTATATTTTGATAAAGTATCAAGTTAATTTTATCTGGCTTGTAGGTAGACATAAAGGAAATTTTCATTATATATTTATATCATGATTAAAAGTTTAGGATATTTTAGTCAATGTAACTATATCATTAATATGAAGCCAAAAATGTAGTTTGGAATCATAAATATTTACGAATCCTTATGAGTTGTTTACCATTAAATCAAAAATAGTTGACATCAATTAAATGGTTTAAATAAAATAAAAACACTCATTTCTTAATTAGATTCATGTGTGCATGCATTCATATACATGCGTGCTTCAAAAGGCAATCATGCACATACACAGGACATCCCTCAATCTAGCTATAGAGATTGAAAAGGTGATAATGATGTGTATGGAGAGATTTTAGGATTTTATTTGAATTATTTTTTAGTTTTTCATTTTACCTATTATACCATTAAATATGAATCCTTATAACATTTTTTAAAGAAAAATTACATTAAATGTATGCAATGTACATTTTAATGACAATGATAAAATTTCACATCAGCATACCTCAGTTACAATATGTGAGTTGACATGTGGAGAAATGTTTTAATGTTATTAAAAATTCAAGTAGGTTAAAATTAAAATTTAAAGGTAATACAAGCAAATTTGAAGAAGTTCAAGGATATAAATATACATTTTACCTAAACTATAAATCTATAATATAAGATGTGGTATCTCCCCACATGCATAAAGTGATAAAACCTCTACATGTGGTATGCTTGAACTCCATCAGGCAAAACCAACTAACCTATCTCAATCATCATAACCCATGTTTCAAGGAACATTACTAATTCTTCCCCTTGATTGCCAAATTATGCTTTGCCATATCAAAACTTATCCCAACAAAAAATCATTTAAATATGTGTATATGTGCGTTGACACATCAATAGGAGAGTAGAATTATAACCCAACAAGGTGGGATCATCAATCTAAACATTACAAGTTTATCCACTCAATTATATATATAATAAAGGTCTTGGTGATGATGAGGAGGAAAAGGAGGAAAAAAAAATAAAACAAGTTCATTGTTTCCTAAAAATTATATGTTAGATTTTGAGTAAGCATGAAACAAATAGGATTTTCATGTTGGAGGCAAGCTGAAATAGAGTTTACATCAGGGTCCCCCTCATGTACTACTATTATTGCCATTATCTTCATTTTACTCAACTATATATTAATTAAAAGGCAGGAAAAATTAGATGCACGGATGACAAGAAATTAATATTCAAGATTTTACGTGATTTTTGAACTTGTGTTGCAAGAAAAGCGACATTTTAATTTATTAAAATTTCAGGATTTTCTTTTTCTTCCTTCCTTCTTCTTCTTCATCATCTTCTTCTTACAACATTAAATTTTTTTTGTTATGTTCTTCTTGATTCTAAATGTATTTATTTTTAAGCCCTAAATTAGCTTTTAGTTTCTTGCCAGTGAAGTGAAGAACAAAGGCTCCAAATTACACTAAATGGAACACTTATTAGGGTAAGTGACCAGTAAGTGAATTACTTAGCAGGGGCTGATATATGAAACCGTTTTTTTTTTCTGATTTAATATTAATATTTATTTTTCTTATCATCATTCTTTAAAAAGGTAGGTAAATTATCACTACTAAGTGGTGACCACTTGATGTTAGATTGGCAGAGTTAGTGTAATGTAATCCATGCAGAAATAGCATCATAAAGATTTACTTGTAATATTGTTGATTAGGGACACTGGTTGGTTAGTATATATTAACAATTTTGATCATGTATGAGAGAAACTGCATAATGATACTATTCCGTATATTGCTTGATAGCTAAGAAGGGTATTTTATGAAAAATAATATATATTAATGTATATTAGTTGTCTCTTCAAAAAAAAATTACTCCCTCTGTCCAACGAAAATTGCTTGATTTGACTCAGTTGTGTCTCAAATTAGTTACTAAGTTTCAATTTTTTATACACAATCTTCCTAAATTACCCTTATTAATGATATCTGTAAAAATTCCAATGCATTTTTTCTTTTATTAATCAAAGGGTAAAATAGAAAAAACAAAAGACCTAAATGCTTTTATTAATCTTTGTGAATTTATTAAATTAGGCAACTAATTTAGGACGGAGGTAGTGCAATTCTTCATAATCACCCCATTAAACCATAAAAACACTTATTCAATCGAGTTTTCAATCATTTTCCTAATATTTCACTTTCTTTTTAGGACAAAGTTAAATGAAATGATAATATAAGGTAAAAAGAAAGTCATGTAGGATGCTAAAAGTTAACCTCATAGATTAAAATGCATCACATTTAGAGCATGAAATGTCTTGGAATTGAGTTGGCATGTCAGTAGAGTCAAATCCACATCTAATTTTGCACATGATTAATTAATGATAATTAGGGTCACCAACCATCTTAATTAGTGAGTTTGATGGGGGGGGGGGGAGGGGTGATTAGAACAAATGACAAAAACACCCATGAAATTTTTGGATTTTGTGGGCTTTTCTCTCCCAGCTGGCTATTGGGCCCAATGAAAAGTTATGGGAAGAAGGGGACCATTATTAAAATTAAAATTAAATGAAGTGGGTCCAATCCAAATTAAAGTTTGAGCAGGTACCCAAGCCAAGAGATAGTCAGCAAAGCCATGATCTTGTCTTGTTAGCTGCCCTCTAAGAAAGGTTAGACACATGGGACCTTAAATTATTAGCATGCTATATATGATCAACTGGTACTACTACCTGCTAGATGTAATGTATACTACACATTATTATTATTATTATCACAAGAGATCTTCCTTCAATAAAATATAAAAGGAAATTCTTACTCTCGACGTGGTGGTTGGTTCAGAGTCACAAAAATATGATGAGCAGTAAAATGCCAACTACCTGCATTAACAAGATGAGGGTGACGGTGACGAGGATGACAAGAAAAGATAGACATGTATTCATTTCATGGGTCAATTTTGTCATCTACTTTCCTTCTCCATCGCTGCATGCATGAAGTATTAGTAGGAAGGTTCCACTTTCATTCATATTCACATGCAATAATAATAATACATGAATTAATATTCTTCATCACCAGACACTGAAATATGGGAAAAATTTTGGAAGATAAAAATATAGTGAAATATTTGACAGGCAAAAAAAAGTCATGATAAGTAATTGCATAACCGGTACCAATGAGTTTTTGTTCAATGATCTACAACAGCGTCTAAGCCTATGCAGGATGTGCCCAATTAATCAAGATTGGTTATTCTGTTAACTTCCAATATCTCAGCAGTTGGTACTGCTGGAAAAAATAATAATAATAAAGTACACACAACAGATGATCCGGAGAACAGAATGTCAAAAAAACCAAGAATTCATCTTGTTATTATAGTACTTCAGGGCGTCCATAAATAATCACCCTTTACGACTGTTTGCATGGAATACGACCTTTACGACTGTTTGCATGGAATACGCCGTGCGAGGTAACCCTTGCTATTGAAGATGCATCTCATATGGAAACACAAAAAATTGAGGACCTACAGCAAAAGAAAGAAAAATGTCCGGCATCTCAAGGTTGAGCATAACTGGAGCACTACCCTTCGACTCCATGGTATCGAAACAGCAGTTACAACTTACAATATTGGAAAAATGTTTCTGGGTAAAAATCACCAGCAATCTGCAACAACAATGCAGCCATTTCCAGTAGTTCCAATTACATCACTTGAGACCAAAAAAATATGGGGACGTTTTTGTAGCTCATGCATATTCCGTTGTTACTGTCATTGCCAGAACTACTGGCAACATCTTGAGATTCACATCAAGCAGCATTCAAAACCTCCTGATAGACATGCCATGACGGGTCTGATTCTGTAATTGGTTGCTGGCCAAATGGATTTTGTGCAACAAAATCTTTAACATTTTGAGCCACAGCTAACCGTTCAAGATACACACGAAGGTCACCTCCAGGTCCTGTTAAGAGCATAAATATAGTAAGAATACTAGTACCATAAATTTTTTTTAAAAATTGTGCATCTTTACTTGCTCTTGCATGCCAAATTGACCATTTTGATAGAAATCAAACAGCCAAATGGTGATTTGCAAAAGGCAGCTGCTAGATAACTGACATGATATCCAGAGTCACAAGCATAAACTAACTGGGTCAGAATTGTGAAAGCCTTAAAAAACAAAAGCGCTAGAAGGTGCTACTTCTGGAAGCACATTATTACTGCAAAAAGGAGATCAGTGAATATGTTTGCATTTATGCTATGATTAAACATTAAGATAGCTCAAGAACCAGAAGATCATTGACTAGGGTTTAGTGGTTTTAGCTGTAGATTTGCAAGCAGAATCAAGAATATGAGTAACGAACTGATACAAATTAGTTACAGCTTATTGTTTATGAGTATCTACAAATTTAATACTTCTCCCAAGTAAAAAGGACTATCCATAAATTTAATACTTCTCCCAAGTAAAAGGAAATGTGTGCTCCACCAAAACAAAAGGTCCAAGATGTTTAGACAATTCCACCAACCAATAAAAAAAGAGTGCATAACATCTATTGTGGCAAAAAAGATTATTCACAAACTCAAGACTTTGACCTATCAAGTAGATAAGGTCAACCATGTTTGTCAGTGTCCATAAATGTATTACATCAAAGTGGCCAACTGTGAATGCTAAATTTGTCAAAACGGAAAGCTTGAATCTATAATAAGAGTATCTCACCTAAAGAAGAATCTCCAACATCCTCGTAGTGATATGTATGGGGAAATATTGCACTGTGCAGCTAAACAAAGAAAAGTTGACACAAAGGAAATGGGAAATGACATCAGAATATTATCCAAACCCTTGAATAAATCAATACACCCCAAATAAGAGAAAAAAGAACCGAGGAACATACTGGATTCCGCAAGGACTTGTACGGGGAATCATCCAGCAATAATGTATTAGATTCATCATATTCACCCTTGTTCCATGGAAGACAAGGCCGCCCACATTTGTCCCATAATTTTTTCAATTCCTTCAAAAACAAGGGTTTCTTATCATTCTCAATAGTCATCAATTGTGTACGAGTACAATGAGATTGATCCTGCATGAAAAACAATCATCGTAAATTGGAAAGATACAAACAAAATATCTACAGAACAAAATTCAACAGCAAAGAGACAAGATGGCTCTGAAACACCTAAGAATACTTCAAACTGTTCCATAAAAAAGCAGACATAATGAAATTCATTTCATGACTTTTAACATTAGTCTGTTACCACTTTTTTAGCTAAATTCCTTCAAACACTTGTGAACTCTGGGAAAGAGGAGAAATAATGATCTTGGGTAACTCAGGATAAAATTTCATCAAGGATAAAGTCATACAACAAGCTAGGGTGGTCAAAACCAGCAGCCAATCCCCTATTAGGCTTCTTTTATTGCCAAAGTGGACTTTTCTGATATCTCTCTCTGTGTCTGCGTGTGTCTGTGTGCATATGTGTATCGCTTCATGTGTGTGTGTGTGTGTGAGTGGATTTTCTAATATTATCTCAGTCTTGTTTCCATGTGGAGGATTGTCAAAAGCTATGTGCAGCATTAATTGTATTTCTCATCTCAAATATGGCAGAGAGGCTCTAGTCACCCTTAACACATCACTGTTATAATTCGTAGTATTCAAATTGAATCAAACAAAAGCATATTGAAGATTCAATTCACTATTGGATCCTTTCATAAATAACTGGACCAAAGCCACTAATACATACAAATATATACAAAATAAAACCCACCTAATTAACATATTTTCCCTGATAACAGGAGAATCTTAAATTAAAATACCCAGTGTTTTTTTTAAAGAAAAGAAGCATGCTTCTCTTACAACATTTACTTACCCAACAAAAAAGCAACTTATGTCTAGAATCTCCCATGAGAAAACGAATCACCCCGTGCAAATTCTTCCTGCAGTTGATAAGCATATGGTTAGGGTACAAGGAGGACTATAAGGAATTCTAACTTATTTGAACAACTATGTAGAATAATATATCTGTAAAGTGAGATATTATTAAGAAAAAAGGGGGAAAAAAGTATGATCACTTGTAAGCAGACAGTACTTGGTTCTTGATGACCAAACTCCAACATTAAATTTCTCAAAGCAAAACTGTAAAAAGTCATCGCAGAAAGGCCTTTTGAAAACTGGAAGACATAGCACCAACAAAGTTACACTTATGTGAATAGATGACGATGGAAAAATGAAACAAGGACATAGACAAATTTTTATAAACCTGCTTTACGAGATATGACAGCATCAACCTTAGGTGCATGACAGCCATATGGAAGAATATCAGCTAACAGACCATTGACATCAAGAATAAGCAGCTTTTTATCAGCACGAGGAACAGGAAGTCCTGCTACTGAATAGCATGATACTTGAGGAAGATCACCCTTGACATGTACATCTAAATCCATATCCTTCTTCATCTCCATTATTTTATTGTTTTCCACACATGTGATGTCATCAGTGGTTTTCTCTGTCAAAGCATTTTGCACAAACTCCCCAGCTTGTACTCTTTCCAACCTATTCTCTGAGATTTCAGATAAATGCACCTTAGTTGAATCTGATGAAGCTTGTCTAGCCACCATAATAGGTTCACCGTTATCTTTGGAGTCCGAGGACTTTCTTCTTCTTTGATAGATTTTTAATTTGCCATTTATCTGATAAGTTTGAATATTTTCCTTTTCAACCAAAAGAAGCCCATTCCCATAATTATGATCATGTTTCTTCATCAAACTAGCACTTGGACATCCTAGAGAACCACTATGTAGTTCAGATATCAAAGTATCCAACTCAGCAAGAGGAACCTGAGCTTTATCATCAACCACAGATGCATTAAGCTTTTGCTTCTTTCTATTCCTCTTCTTCCGTGACTTGATCAATTCTGAGTGTGGGGATATTTTCAAATCCTTCTGATTGTAATCAACTACAGTATCATGGCATGAATTTGTTCCAATAGAATCAGTCTTCATCGAAGAAGTGTCCCCTTGAGCATCTATATGGGACTTCTGATTATCCTTTGCATTCTCCTTCTTCTTCTTCCTCTTCTTCCTATTCTTCCGCTGTGACTTGGTCAATTCTAAGACAGGAGGTATTTTCAAATTTGCCTTTTCATTAGCATCGGTCACAGTGTCAATGCATGGATTTGTTCCAGTCAAATCATCTTTTATTGAAACAGTGTCCTCTTGAACACCTGTATTTGCATTCTGATTATCTTTTGCCATCTCCTTGCTCCTCTTTCTCTTCCTCTGTGACTTGGGCAATTCTGAGTGTGGGGATATTTTCAAATCCTTCTGATTGGAATCAACTACAGTATCATGGCATGAATTTGTTCCAATAGAATCAGTCTTCATCGAAGAAGTGTCCCCTTGAGCTTCTATATGGGATTTCTGATTATCCTTTGCATTCTCCTTCTTCTTCCTCTTCTTCCTATTCTTCCGCTGTGACTTGGTGAATTCTGAGACAGGAGGTATTTTTAAATTTGCCTTTTCATCAGCATCGGTCACAGTGTCAATGCATGGATTTGTTCCAGTCAAATCATCTTGTATTGAAATAGTGTCCTCTTGAACACCTGTATTTGCATTCTGATTATCTATTGCCATCTCCTTGCTCCTCTTTCTCTTCCTCTGTAACTTGGCCAATTCTGAGATAGGGGCTATTTTCAGATCTACCTTTCCATAAGCATCAAGGCATGAATTCATTCCAATGGTATCATCTTTTATTGAAACAGTGTCCCCTTGAACATTTACATGTGCATTTTGATTACTTTTTGCCATCCCCTTGCTCTTCTTTCTCTTCCTCTGTGATTTGGTCAATTCAGAGACAGGGGCTATTTTCAGATCTGCCTTTCCATCAGCATCAGTTGCAGTGTCAAGGCATGAATTCGTTCCAGTGGAATCATCCCTTATTGAAACAGTGTCCCCTTGAACATCTACATGTTCATTCTGATTACTTTTTGCCATCCCCTTGCTCTTCTTTCTCTTCCTCTGTGATTTGATCAACTCTGATACGGGGGACATCTTCAAATCTGCCTTTTTGTCAGCATCAAGTACAGTGTCAAGGCATGATGGTGCTCCAATGGAATCATCTTTTATTGAAACAGTATCCCCTTTAACATATATATGTGCATCCTGATTATTTTTTGCTATCTCCTCCCTCCTCTTTTTCTTCCTTTGTGACTTGGTCAATTCAGAGACACGGGCTATTTTCAAATCTGCCTTTTTATCAGCATCAACTACAGTGTCAAGGCATGGCGTTGTTCGGATGGAATCATCTTTTATTGAAACAGTATCACCTTGAACATCTGTATGTGCATTCTGACTATTTTTTGCCCTCTTCTTCCTCATATTTTTCTTCTTCTGTGAGTTGGTCAGTTCTGAAAGTGGGGCTATTTTCAAATCTGCCTTTTCAACAGCATCAACTACAGTGCCAAGGCATGAATTCGTTCCAATAGAATCATCTTTATTTGAAACAGTGTCCCCTGGAACAACCATATGGGCGTTCTGATTATTTTTTGCCCTCTCCTTCCTCCTCATTCTCCTTCTCTCTGACTTGCTCCATTCTGAAAGAGGAGTTATTTCCAAATCCGCCTTATCGTGAATATCAACTACAGCTTCATGGCATGATTTTTTTGTTCCCTCGTAATCATCCTTGGTCAAATAAGTGTCCCCTTGAACAGCTACATCATCATTCGGACTATCTTTTCCCTTCTTCTTCCTCTTCTTCCTCCTCTTCTTTGAATTATGCAATTCGGTGATATCCGACTCTACTTTATCATCAACATGAGGATCTTTAACGGTATCTGTTTCCAATGATGCAATTTTCAAAGAACAAGATCCATCCGAAGAACCATGATGAACACTGGGAGGAGCAAGCCCCCCAGAGGAGTTGTTCAATTTCTGGTCATACATACATGATGCCATATCTTATATAACAAGTAGGTCAAAACTAGCATTAAAAATTTTCTCTAGTTTTAACAAACACTTGTTGAATCCACTATCTCAACTGAGAAAACTTCCTTCTGATTTTCCGTTTGACAAGCTAAATGCCCTACATTTTCCCAATTTTACACCAGAGCAATCAATCAATCAAATAATAAACACACATAGCTTTAAATAACAATATAAAAAAAATTAAAGAAATTGTCAAATAACAGAAATGCATTCTGGCTAAAATTCATGGCATGAATTGAATTGATATAAAAATAAAAAAAAAAAACAGAGAAATAAAAACAAAGATTCAAAACAGCAATAATCAAATAAACAAGAGAAATTAAAAAAGAAAAGGAAATAACGAACCTGACAGGAAGTGATAGATAAAGGAGATGAAAAGGAAATGAATGAGAGATTTGAATTGAAAGGGGTAGAGTTAGAGTTTTAGGCTTAATTAATTAATAAGTGACGCCCAAAGCTGGGTGGGTCTGTGGGGGATTTTTTTTTTTTAGGGTTTAAGCAACCAAAATTAAGTTAGCGTTATAAATATTTTTATTTAAAGTGAATATTCATTAGCTTAATAATTAATAGTTAATGAATGTCTAATTAATTAATATTAACTTAATAATTGATAGTTAGTGGATGTCTATTAATTGACACTAACTTAATAATTAATTGATATTTGGTGAGTGATTTTGCCTATAAATACATTTATTTGTGTATGAGATGAAGAAATAAAAGTTGAGAGTTTTATAAAAATATTAGTGAGGAATTAGTGTGTTTGAAATAATACTGAAATTATCCTCTTAATTTTGTGTCCTTATTTTAATCTTTTTCTAACACGTTATTAGCACGTGTTTGTTCAATTAGTAAGTTTTTTTATCTCAATCTTATTATTATTTAAATATTTTAATTTTGTTATAATTTGTTATATATTGTTTAATTTAATTTTATACTTTTATTCTTTTATTTGTTCTTTATATTTTTGCTTCTTTATCATTAGTATATTTTCTTGCACTTATTTTATTTCATGTTCTATATATACAGTAACATATATATAAAGTTATATTTATATCATTAAATATTCATAGAATTATATTATTATTATTATTGTTGTTGTTGTTGTTGTTTATATTATTATTATTATTATTATTGTTGTTGTTGTTGTTGTTATTGTTGTTGTTGTTTTACCATGTCTAATCTTACAAAACTTGATTTTGTGGCAGTTGATAGTACTGGAAGCAATTATTTGTCATGGATACTAGATGCTGAAATCCATCTAGATGCCATGGGTCTTGGAAACACAATTAAAGAAAATAATGATGCTTCACTGCAAAATTGTGCAAAAGAACTGATTTTCCTTTGGCACCATCTTGTTGAAGGATTAAAAACTGAATATCTTACTGTTAAAGATCCCTTTGAACTTTGAAAAAATTTAAATGAAAGATATGACCACCAAAAGACAGTAATTATTCCAAAAGCTCGTTATGATTGGATGCATTTACACTTACAAGATTTTAAAAGGCCCAATAGCCTTTTATGGCCTGAACTATAGGCCATTTTTCAAATATAGCCCCGACTTTAAAAAGTTTCAGTTAGTACCTGGTACTTTTCAAATTGATTCAAATATAGCCAACTCGATTTTGGCGTGTGTTTTGACTGA
>CANYLF010144389.1:0-14261 GCA_948193215.1 Bocquillonia castaneifolia
TATATATATATATATATATATATATATTATTATTAGTATGTTTTTTTATATTTTTAAGGGTATTACACTTTACCCTTATTTTACCCGTATTTCATTAAATTTTCATTATTTTAAGGCTTTGGATTGTAGAAAACAATTAAGTGAAGAATAATTGAAGGTTTAGAGCTTGATTGATGTAAGTAGTTCTTTTTGTAGTATTTAATTAAAATAGGGTTTATGTAAAATTTAGGAAAAACATGATTTTAAGTTGTAATCATGTAATTAAGACTTGATTAAGCATGAATCATGTATTGATTTGTAGAAATAATATTATTTTGAGATTGATTACACGATTTTTTTTAAAAAGTATGTTGCTATTTTTATACTATGTAAAACAGCCTCAGTATTTTGATAATAACTTGAGTTATACAAGTCCAAATTGGATGAATTTTATGTCTATGAAAACCTTAGGAGGTGGTCTACAACCAATAAAATTTCAGAAGAAAATTCATCCATTAGGTCGGGTTTTGAAGGTCAAACTTTGGACTACTCTATTTATACAGGAATAGAAGTAGCTATATTAGAAAATTAACTTTATTTATACAGATGATCTTGAGGTGTTATTGTTGCTACAGTTTCTAATTTGATGGAAGTATAACTCTATAAAATATCAAAATTTTATTAAGTGTATATAATTTCTAGTGAATATTTAAAGTCAGCACATGTAAGATGTCTACATGTACACATATGTTGTCATGTATCATTCATGTCATGCATCATATTAAATCATGTATAGGTGTCTATTTGGTGAATTTGGATGTTACAAGCAGATTAATGATTAGTATATATATGTATGTTTGTTTATTGAATTCCACTTTGAATTGATTATTAAACTTATGGCAATTTAGGAATTGGGGGAAATAATTTTGTTTTGATAATTATGTGTTATGTGTGATTTTAAGTGTGTGTATGCTATTGAATTTTATTGTTTAGGTAACTTCAAAGGCAAAGAAATTGTTAGTGAGGAAAAGGGTAACTCAAACCCTTAAATTTGCTTGTGATTTGGTAAGTATTTAGCTTGTTAAATGAAAAGTGTGTTGAGTGAAAAAATTCCAGCTTTGATGTGTGTTGTATATGTTGATTGATATGGTTTTGAACTTATGTTTAACATAAGATATGTGTTGTGGTATTGGTTGGCTATTTGAGTATGTGATTGTATTTTGATTTAGTAAGTCTTGATAAGTTGAGCTATGAATGTAATGAATATTGCTGTTGTGCCATGTTGAGATGGGTTTGGATTGACTCGGGAAAAACGGATTGTGTGATTCGGGTAAACTGAGCCGGTAGGATAGCTGCCTGTTCGAGGGATTTCGAGACTGAGCCAGTGGGATAGTCTTGTCGGTGGCCACCTATTCACATTTGTGAAAGATTGAGGAAAATGATTTGGTGAGGATGAGTCATCCGCCCGGTTTTGTGATTGAGTTTGTATTTTTTATAATTCTTGTGTAGTTGGATGAGTTGGTATTTTATATTGTGTAAAGTGATGGTTTATATACATTACCTTGATATGAGTTTGGATAACTTCTACTTAAGGTGCTTGTTATTTGATTTGCTAAATGCTTATTGAGTAGCCAACTCATCCCTTGGCATATTTTTCAGGACATCTTGCTAGTTGATGGTCAAAACCATGCAACTCCTGTATTTCACATCATCAAGCATTTCAGGTGGGCCGAAGGAGAATACATATTGCACGGGGGCATTTTGGGAATGTAAAATATGAATATAAAGTATGTGTGGTGTAGTTAATAACCTAGTATGTGATAAGTAAGACTAACTTGATAACCACAAATATGTTTAATGTCGGTTTTCAATTTACCTTATGGATCGAATACGTGTGCTTAATTTAGCTAAGTTAGAACTTAAATTGATTATATGTATGTCTAATGTATGCATGATTTTGTACTAGAATTTGAGTGGAAATATAGTTATGAGAATGTGAATATATGTTAGTAGCTTCAATGATGAGGAGTTAGAGTTAAAGTACAACCTAAATCACTTACCGCACTGTCTCAAATTTTGGGAATGTTTTACATCAGTTTGTGATGTAATTTGAAGCTAGTTAATCAACAGTTTTTCCTCTAAATTTTTGACAATTAAATACCTCAATAAGTCCCCTAAAATCCTATAAAATTTAGGCTAAAACTAGTTCGTTATGGTGGTGAAATAACCTAAGTTTTCAAATGTGATTTACGGTTCTGTTTTAACTAGGTTGCTGCCTCAATAGTAACTTTTTTGTATTTGACTTCTATAATTTTTCTAAATTGATTTTTAAGGTCTATATAAATATATTATTGGAGAATATAAAGTTAGATTGAAGAAAAAGTACATAAATTGGCTAAAATAATTCAAATACTATAATTTTTTTCAAACCGTTAGAAATTCATGATAGTTAAAAATTGGTGTTACAGTTTTCGAATTCTTACTTCACATTATTAATCTATAAAATGTTTGCAAAGAAGTTTTGAATTAGAGCTTTTGCTTTTTTATTTATTTATTTATTAGTAATAATTTCTTATTTATCAAAAATAATAAATTCATAATATTCAATAAAATATTGTCTGTGGAATTGAAAAATTACAACTTTCATTATAGAAATTTATGTTTTAAAAATTGAATCAAACTAGTCACTCCAACTATAAAAATTTAAAATCAATTATCTATTTGTTTCAACTTATCGTCAACTTCCTTACCTTTCTCTTCATTTTTATCTCCGACAATAAAATCTTATTTTATATGGTCGAAGTGATAATAGTCACATTGAAGCCTCAAAATATGTTGGATGATCTTGAGATATAGATATATATATAAAATAAAGTGAAAGCATAGGCTTTCTTTAGCCTCTATTTTATTTTTTGTAATTTTGTATGATTTTTTAATTTTTAAATATTTTATTTTTATTTATTTGTACTTGGTTCAAATTAATTTATATATATATTTTTTTAATTGAAACTACTATTTATAAGTAATATAAATAAATAAAATTATATACAATGAATGGTCAATACATATACATTTAATTAAATGACTTCATAGAAAATTGTGCCAAGTAAATAATCCTTTATTTATTGAATAATTAAGTAAATAAACTTATTAAATGACATTTAATTGAAAATAAATAACACCATATTCATTGAATTCAAATAAAAACTTAAATTTATATTTCTTTTACAAAATCTAAAAAAATTAATACATTTTAGATATATTTATTTGAATATATAATTTTGATTACAAAATTTACAATAAAATAATAATTATAATTATGCTATTTATATAAAAAAAACATTTATGATAGGTTCAATTTTATCAAAAAAATATATGTTTCAAATTTTATTTATAATAAAGGAGAGGCCGGATTAAATGAAAGTTAGATTTTAGATAATAAAGGGGAGACTGGACTGAATGAAAGTTAAAATTTTTAGATTTATAAACTAATTTTTTTAAGTTTTTAAAATTAATATTAAATAAACTCTAAAATAGCCAATTTTAGATCAAATGAAAGTTAAAATTTTTAGATCTACACATTAATTTTATAAGTTTTTAAATTAACATTAAGTAAATTTTAAACTGTAAAAAATGATCTCAACTTTCATTTAGTTGTACTAAAACCATTTTAATGTTATTATTTTGTTGAAGAGTAGTAAAAGATTATATATAAATAATTATATATGCACTAAAATTTATAAAAAATAAAATAAATTTTAATAACACTCGAACGAAACTAGGGAATTCATCTAGTTTTCCAATTATAGGAGAATTTATAAATCTATGTTTCGAATAAAATTGAATGAAACCGTATATCAACCAAGGGGAAACTTTTCATAAACCAACCAACCCACCCATTCAAAAGATGTTGACGATCTAAATGTTAATGGATAGTAAAGTATTTTAACTTTACTCATACAAATTATTTTATGTTATTTTTTTTGAGGAAACTTTAAATTATTTGATGCTGATGCATATAAATGTTAACTTGCATATTTTAAATTAATTATTATTATATGGAGCACACTTTTTTTTAATCATTATATTTTATTATTACAAATACTTTTATTAGAATGTAGTATTTTCTTTGGATCCATAATAATAAATAATTTGAATGTTAATTTAGAAAGCACACATATATTCTTAAATATCTAATTTTTTGTTCTTATATAAATTAGCTTAAAGTAAATTTTCAACTGAGTCAATGCTATTATTTATATATACAATACAAAGCAAAGTTTTCAACTTGGCTTCTTGATAGAGTAGTAGATATTGGGCTAAAATTAGGCCCAATACCATGTAACAGAAAAATGGCATCTTTCTAAAATACCAGTGAAATGGGGGACCAAGAGAATACTTGTAAGAAATCTAGCAAGTGCTCACAAAACCCTAGATTCCTTGAACATACTATATAAAGAATAGTACAAGGATGTGTGAAGTAATTCTATTCTTCTAAAACCCTAAACCCTTTTATTCTCTATTTTCTAATACTATTCATTGACTTAAGTATTAGAGTACGAACGAGACCCCCCAGTCCCGACGTATTCTAACCTGCTATTTGTGTTATTGTGTAATCCATGCCGGTTACGATGGCGGCTTCACCTCATTCTGCCTGTGCTATTGTGGCCACTGGGAGAGCGGGTTCTTCTGCTCCTCCTAGCTTTGATGGGTATGTGGTGTGTGGTAATGAGGTTGAGCGCCTTTACATCCTAAGGATAGTATTTTGTGAAACCTCTAGATCGTTGATCCTATCCTGCGATTGGCTCCATATAAAGCGCAAACAGATTTCTATAGGGAGTAATGGAGTAGCCAGGCGATTTTCTAAGGTAGCTTGCCTTCCCACGGACATGGCAAAATTGAGAACGATCCTTGAAAACAAACTGCTCGGAGAAGTTCGCAAGCACTGTCTTTCTGTAAATGAGATTTTAATCGATGATTTTACCTTAATTTTGTGTTTATTGGTTGATTTATTTTTATTGATGTATTTTTTAAACTCTTTAGCATCTTGAGGGACTTGGCGTGGCTCATGCTAATGCTTTGAAGTCAAATATCCAAAACGCAGCTGATTTACATAAGGCTAATGCCGAGCTGGCCAAAGAGCTTGATGAGGGAAAGAACAAAGACCTGGCCTTTGTTGCTGCTGAGGAGTCGATGAGGGGTAAAGATGAGAGAATTTTTGATCTTACTACTGAGCTGGAGCAACAGCGAAAAGCTTGCGAGGAATTTCAATTTAAGCACAAGGAGGTGGAGAAAACAATTGCTGAGCTGAAGTCCTCTAATGCCGCCCTCATTGCTGAGAGAGATGGGGCTGTAGCTATGCGGCTTAAGGAACAGGAGGCCACAAATCTTTTCACTAGCCGTGTGCTTACTACTTTTTATAAAGCTTGCAGAAATAGGGTGGTTGGGGAAGCTAGAGCGGCTATGAGATCAAATACGGAGTTACCAGAGGCGGATAAGATAAGCTTACACCATTTAAGTAAAGTCTCCTTTATTTCTCCCTGACTTGCCGAAATTGACATTGATGCTGTCTATAACAAGGTATGGGACAATTGTGCAAATGCTGTTGGGGCGGATGAAGATTTTGCTAATGATGTGTTTGACGAGAAAGATGAGGATAACGATGAAGGTAACAAAGATGCATCTTTGATTCCATCTGTTGCAGCTGAAAATCCAACTCCTACTCTTTCTGAAGAGATTCCTCCTGTTATTGCACAAAGGGAAGCTTATGCTGTTCTTTCTGCTCCTGTTACTTTTTCCCCTTTAGCCACTGGCGATATTGCCGTGCCCTACAGTGGTATGCAGGCTGACCAAGGAGGAAATCTTGAGGCTGTTGTACATGTTGTAGATTAGCCGCTCTTGTATTTTTCTTTGAATGTCTTTTTTAAACAATATTATTTCGTTGAATGAAATTATATTTTCTTGAATTTTTGTGTCTGTATTTTATTTCAATATGCTATTTGGTATTCTTTTGTGATCCCGTTTCTAGCCAATTTTGACCGGCTGTTTGAAGCCTATTATAGCGGGTTGATATATCTTGTTACTTTTCGCTTGGGCTGTTTGAAGCCACTTACGGCGGTTAAATAGGACTTAGCCTCTTTGCCTAGGCTAACTTGGAGCCTCTTACAACGGTTTAATAGGACTTTGCCTCTTCACCTGGGCTAACTTGGAGCCTCTTACAGCGGTTTGATAGGACTTGGCCTCTTCACCTGGGCTAATTTAGAGCCTTTTTCGGTGGTTTGGTAGGTGCTGTACAAAATAGAAATAAGATAACATATGGTTAGAACTCGAACTATTTCATAAAATGAGAGAATTACAATTACCGGTAGTATTTTCTTAGTAGTTCAGCATTTCAAGTTCTAGGCAGGACAATTCCATCAAGATTTGCCAGCTTATATGCTCATTTGCTCAGCACTTCTACCACCTCGTGGGGTCTTTCCCAGTTTGCTCCGAGCTTTCCAACTCCTGCCTCACCTTTTCCCACATCTGCTCTCTATAAGACTAGGTCTCCCACTTTAAAGTGTTTGACCCTTACTCTCTTGTCATGATACTTGGCGGCTTATTGTCTATATGCATCTGCACGAATAGCAGCTTGATCTCTTCTTTCCTATAATAGATCATTGTTTATCTTTGCACACACTTCATTTTCCTCTTCATTATAGTTCAAGACGCGCCATGGTGGGAATGTTATCTCTGCTGGGATCATTGCATCCATACCATAAGCTAGGTGGAAGGGGGATTCTCCCGTAGCTTTCCTTGGAGTTGTTCTGTAGGCCCATAGTACACTGTAAAGTTCATCTACCCAACCGCCTTTTAAATCATCCAGCCACTTCCTTATCCCTTCTAGCAGTGTTCTGTTTGGCCATTCGTTTGCGGGTGTGCCACAGATGAAAAATGCAGTTGTATATTCAGGTTGCTGCAGAAGTGTTTGAATTTTCACAGTCAAACTGTTTGCCATTGTCTGTAATCAAGGTGTGGGGGATGCCAAATCTGCAAATAACTTCATTTCTAAAGAACTTTTCTATCTTTTCCTCGGTGATGGTAGGCACCGGCATGGTTTCTATCCATTTTGTGAAATGATCTATGGCCACAATTAAAAACTTTCTTTGGCCTGATGCCAGTGGAAAAGGACCAAGGATATCCATTCCCCATATGGTGAAGGGCCAGGGGTTTCCAATGGGTAACTGGCAACTAGCCGACAGATGGCTTACCTTAGCATGCTGCTAACATTTGTCACATCTTTCTACCAATCCCTGCGCATCTTTATACATGGTTGGCCAATAATATCCCTAAAGGAGTGCTTTCCTGACTAAGGTAGGGGTTGCCTCATGTGAGCCGCACATTCCTTCATGAATTCCCTCATCAAGTGTAGGCCATCATCTGCCGATACACAGCGACACCACGGGTGGGATCTAGCTTTTAAGAACAGAACTCTGTGCTGGTAATGGTAGAGTGAAGCAATTGCTTACAATCTTTGTGCCTTTTTCCTATCTTCTGGCAACTCCCCTGTTGTTTTATAGGCAATAATGGGTTTTATCCATTCAACTATTTCTGCAATTTTCAGAACTTTTTTTGTTTCAACACTTGGACTGGTCAACTCCTCCTTTAGTGAAATTTTGTGAAATGCTTCTACCCCTTCAGCCACTGCTTTTGCCAATATATCCGCCTCCTTGTTCTCTTCTCTAGGTATCTGATAAATTTCTGTTTTGCCGCCTCTCTCTTTCACCCTTTGCAGCAGCTTCTTTACCTTCTCTAGGTATTTTACCATCAGCAGCTCTTTTGTGATAAAATTGCAATTCATTTGGTTCACCACCAATTGGGAGTCACTATACACCACCAGGTTTTCTGCTTTGACTTCATCTGCTAGCGATAAGCCAAATATCATTGCTTCATATTCTGCCAGGTTGTTAGTTGGTTTAAACATAAGTTTCAGGGCATAGATGATTTGGATTTTACCTGGTCCTATTAGAAGGACACCTGCTCCTACCCCTTTTTCATTACTTGCAACATCCACATACAACTCCCATTTCTCTGGCACGTTGTCCATCGTTTGCTCTTCCTTATCTCCCCCCATTTCAGCCATAAAATCCGTGAGGACCTGTGCTTTTAGAGTGGCTCTAGGCTCGTATCTAACATCGTGCTCCCCCAATTGGATAGACCAATCAACTAGCTGCCCGGATGCTTCTGGGCGCTCTAGGGCTTTTCTCAGTGGCATATTAGTTCTCACCATAATGGTATGAGTATGAAAATAGGCCTTCAATCTCTTACAAGCTTTAACGACCGCCAATGCTAGCTTATCTATTATCGGGTATCTCAACTCTGACCCTTTTAGTACCCTACTGACATAGTAAATAAGCTTTTTCTCTCCATTTTCCTCTCTGATCAACACACTGGCAATAGCTTCATCTACTACAGCCAAGTATAGATACAGCCGCTCCCCAGGTATGGGTCGGCTTAGCACTGGTAGTGAAGACAAGAATTCTTTGAGCTTCTCAAAAGCTGATTGGCATTTCCCTGTCCAGTCAAACTTTTTTACGTTCCTCAGGGTTTGATAGAATGGTAGAGACTTCACTGCCCCACAAGACATAAATCTGCCTAACGCCGTTATCCGGCCATTGAGTTTCTACACTTCTTTTATATTCTTCGGCGGCTTTATATCAAGTATAGCCTGTACTTTCTCTGGGTTGGCCTCTATCCCTTTCTCAAAGACCATGAACCCTAGGAATTTTTCAGCTTTTATCCCAAAAGCACATTTATCTGGATTGAGCCTTATTTCGAATTTCCTGAAGATGCTGAACACTTCTCTGAGATCTCTGGGGTGATCTTCCTCCCTCTTACTCTTGATGATTAGATCATCTACATACACCTCCATTGTTCTTCCTATCTGCCTTTGGAACATATAGTTCATCAGTCGATGGTAGTTAGCACCAGCATTCCTTAACCCGAATGGTATCACTCTATAACAGTAGGTTCCCCCGTCAGTGATATAGTCTGTTTTGCTTTTATCGACTTGGCTTATTGGGATCTGGTGATACCCGTTAGCAGCATCAACAATGGAAAAGAGCTCGTGACCCGCTGTTAAATCCACCAACTGGTCTATAGAGGGCAAAGGGTAATTATCCTTTGGGCAGGCCTTGTTTAGATCTGTAAAATTCACACACATTCGGTGTTTGCAGTTGGATTTTTTGACCAGCACTACGTTAGCACACCAATCTGTATATTGAATCGGCTCAATGAAACCGGCTGCCTCCAGTTTTTTTACCTTCTCTGCAATTATTCTTTGCTTCTCTAGGTTGAAATTTCTCTTCTTCTGCCTTACTGGTTTTGCGTTTGGATCAACCGTGAGCTTATGAGTAATGATACTCGAGTCTACGCCTTTTATCTCCCGCGGGTCTGTTGAAAATAGATCTTGATTATCCATCAAAATATCTATGATTCCTCTTTAGTTTTCGGTTTCATTCTCCCTCCTATCTTCACTTTAGCTTTAGCCATCCCAAACTCCTTCGTTATATCCCCCGGTTCTGTTCTTCTCTCTCCTATGTGAGGAGTCATAATCTGCTTGATGCTAAGTGTCTCTTCCTTTCCTCCCTCGGCTACTAAATAGCACTTTTAGGATGCCTCTTGGTTCCCCCTGATCACCACTGGACCCTTAGGGGTTGGGATCTTCATTCTTAAATATCTGATGCTTGTAATGGCACCTGTTTCATACAATAGGGGTCTCCTCAAAATAGCGTTATAGGCTAGATCCATATCAACTATATTAAATGGTACCTTTAGTGTTTTGGTCGGGCATGGGTCTTCGCCAAACTGCATCTCCATTTCAACTATTCCTAGCGGTTGTATTGGCCTGCTGCCTAGATCTACCAATGGATTTTTTACAGGTTTGAGAGCCGTTAGCTCCCCTTCAATGGTCAGGTACGCCTTTTTGGTCATCAGGTTAACTGCACTTCCCTCATCCACTAGCAGTCTGCACACCCAGTATTCCCCTATCATAGCTTTGATTACTAGTGCATCATTGTGCGGCTCTTTCACATGGGCGGCGTCTGTGTGATCAAATGAGAGTTCAGGGAAGTTGGTGTCGATGGTGAACACCTGCTGTCTTTGTTTTTTCCTTGGCTGCTCTATCAGTGGGTTTCCCCCTATTATTACCCCACAAAATTTTTCTTCAATCCTCTTCTTTACTGAAGGCGGTTCATGCCTCTCTTCTTTCTTTTCCTCTCTCTCTCTCTTCTGCTCTGGCTCTGTATTACCCACAAACTTCTTCAATTTGCCCTTTTGTACCGGTCATACTATTTTATACTGTAAATTTCTGCACTCCTCAGTAGTATGGCTATGGTCTCTATGATATTTGCAGTATTTGTTCTAGTTTCTTCTGTCTTGGGACTCCACCCTCAGTGGCTTGGGCTTTGTGATCTCTTCCCCATTCTCTCTGATCCAGAGTAAGATATCCTCTCTACGGGCCATTAGTGGTGTGAAATTACCGCGGCTTGGGTACTCAGGTCGGGTATTATAGTCAGAGCAGCTTCTGAATGGTTCTCTCCCTCCTTTACCATCATGGCCTTTGTCTCCCCTTCGGCTACTCTCTCCTTTCCTCTCCATGTCTCTCTTATCATTTCTTAAGGCGTCATCCAGATCTGCTTGCTTTTGAGCGATGGTGATTGCCTCATTAAAGGTGGTGAGTTTTTTGGTGATGAGTTTGTTATATAGTTCTTGGAAGCGGGTACCCTTTCTTAATGCTTCAATGGCTGTTTTCTCATTGAGGTTTTCTACTAACATCGCCTCCTTATTGAATCTCACTACATAATCCCTGAGGGATTCATCTTGTCTCTGAGTGCATATGTGCTGGTCATTGGATTTCTTTGGGGGCGGGACATTTGTCCTGTGCTGCTTCCTGAATGCGGTTTATAGAACTACAAAGCTGTTGATTGAGGAACTAGGGAGTCGAAGGTACCATTGTTGAGCGGCTCTTTTGAGTGTAGTAGGGAACACTCTACACCTTACAGCGTCTGTCACTCCATACTGTAGGCTCATTATAGTCAAGAACTTAGCTACATGTTCCTTTGGATCTTCTGACCCATCGAAGGAGTCCATTTTAGGGGTTCTAATCTTGTCTAGTAGGGGTTCCAGCAAGATAGCCGCTGATAAGGGGGATCCGCTGTCCCTTTGGAAGTCTTCCTCCAGTTCTCCTCTTTTTAACCTTCTGAACACATATAGGACCTGCTGCTCTACCCCAGCAGCTGTTAGTGGCCTCTCTCCTTGTACCACTTACGGGATCCTGCCATGGCCCCTATTCACCTCAGATTCACCTCCTCCTTCAGGTATATAGGTTTCTGGGTTGTAGTAATTGGGCATTGGGGTATGATAAGTGGGTGTATAAGGGACATTGTGAGATGATTCTTGAATCGGCTGGGTGTTTTATGGTGGTGGGGGTGGGGGTGGCGGTGGTGGTGCTTGACCATGTGGTTCCAAGTTTGGTGGGTCATACTGCTGTAAAACTTCAGCCATTCTTTACTAGAAAATACCAGCCATTTTCGACATCAAGTTGGTCATTGTTTCTTACAAATTCACTTGCGGTTGCATTCCTGGGTTTGGTGTTTTGGGTGAAGAAGAGGTATGGTTGCTTGAAAGGGTTTGCATCGTCACTGGTGCTGTTGTATTGAATCTTGGTTGAGAGGGTGTCAAGAATCTGGCTGTGACTCTGTGATTAAAGGTATGGGGATGCTAGTAAGTTATGGTGGTCGAAGGAACTATTGGTGTCCAATCGAAAAATGGTATTCCACCATTTCTGGCAAAAGGTCCTTAAGGAATATTTACAGTCGTACCCACCGGTATCCCGGTGATAATGTTATGGTCTACGTTCTCTGCACCAATTGATGGATTTGGATTATCCATGTAGGTATCTACTCGCTACTTCCGGGTCTCAATGCTTGACTCGTGGGTCTCAAGTGTTGTCTGGCGGGTCTGTGCAACACAAACAACAGGTTAGAATACGTCGGGACTGGGGGGTCCCGTTCGTACTTCGATGCTTAAGTCAGTGAATAGTACTAGAAAATAGAGAATATAAGGATTTAGGGTTTTAGAAGAATAGAATTACCTCACATATCCTTGTACTATTCTTTATATAGTATGTTCAAGGAATCTAGGGTTTTGGGAGCACTTGCTAGATTTCTTACAAGTGTCCCCTATTCCATTGGTGTTGTAGAAAGATGGCATTTTTCTGTTACATGGTATTGGGCCTAATTCTAGCCTAATATCTACTACTCTATCAGTAGTAACAAGGGCCAGGTCTTTGTTCTTTCCCTCATCAAGCACCTTGGCCAGCTCGGCATTAACCTTATGTAAATCAGTCGCATTTTGGATATTTGACTTCAAAGCATTAGCATGAGCCACGCCAAGCGCCTCAAGATGCTGAAGAGTCTAAAAAATACATCAACAAAAATAAATCTACCAGTAAACACAAAATCAAGGTAAAATCATCGATTAAAATCTCACTTACAGAAAGACAGTGCTTGCAAGCTTCTCTGAACAGTTTGTTTTCAGGGACTGTTCTCAATTTTGCCATGTCCGTGGGAAGGCAAGCTACCTCAGAAAACCGCGTGGCTACTCCATCACTCCCCATAGAAATTTGTTTGCGCTTTATATGGAGCCAATCGCAGGATAGGATCGGCGATCCAGAGGTTTCACAAAATACTTTCCTTAGGATGTAAGGGCGCTCAACCCCATCACCACATACCCATCAAAGCTAGGAGGAGCAGAAGAACCCGCTCTCTCCGTAGCCACAATAGCACCGGCAGAATGAGGTGAAGCCGCCATCGTAACTGGCATGGATGACATAGTAACACTGACAGGTAGAACACCCGAAGGACTAGCAGAAGTGACAGCTCCAACAAGTAAGGGTCCCAAACCGCTAACAGTGACACCGGCCGATGTAGCTGGAGTAATGGAGGTAGTGGCATCAGTCCCTGCGACTACCCCATAAGTGGTAACAGGAGCTGGTACAACAGCAGTTGCAGTACCAGATGTTCTCGCTCTCTTGCTAGGTCTTGAGGCCGGTGCCGAATCTATAGAAATTCCACCAAAACGTTTCATCTCTACAATTAGCAAAAAAAAAAAATCAATTAAAAGAAATAAGAAAAAAGGAAAGAAGAAACAAGTACCAAATCTAATGCCAGCTTCAACGGCTAGACGCACCACCAGATTCATGTCAACCTCATATGAGCTAGACAAAGAACTGGAGCTGGGACTACCCGGATAATCTAATATCCGGATTCCCTTGGAAAGATTGATAGGCTTAGGAGAAGGTGTGGGCGAAGGAGAAATATTCTGGTCATCATCTACATCAGCTAATAAACTAGCCAACACTGGATCTTCTTTGTTACTTAGCCGGTCAGAAATTGGTTTTTTAGCCACTCTCTTAGATGAATCCCTCTTAGAGGATGATCTCCCAACAAGGTAATCAGATACCCGCTTATCTAGACTCTCTCCCTGACTAAAATGAAGAGCAGCAAAAGCCTGTAGCTCAGTTTGTTCTTTCTTCTTGAGCTTTTTACGGTCAGAGGGAGGAGAGACAACCCATTCATGGGGCAAAGATTGGAAAGCATCCGCATGCTCAACAACCAAAAACCTATTTTTTAAATCGTGAACCTTGGGAGGACTACTATCCCAAAGGGGGTATGTTGTACCGTGAAAAGAAGTGGACATAAACATCTTTGTTTTTCTATGGGTTGGTTTAAAGAATTGAAAGAATCTATCTACTGTCGGCTCAACATTAGCCTGCTTGTGAACATGTAAAAACCTTAAAAAGCTATGGATCGAACTAGGGTGAAATTGAGACAGGGGGATAAACCGACCCTCCAATATCTTTACTAAAAGAGGTTCCAAAGGAAACCTCAAACCAGCCTGCAATTGACTAGCATAGACAATAATCCTATTACTACCTAAACAATCAGAGGAAGGGCAGGCAGCACTAGGACGGCGATAAGAATAACAAGCAGGTAATGGATATTGACGAATAAAGGAATTATAAGTATTCAAATCAATGAAAACAGATTTTATTTTAGACACATCAGTCAACATAGAATCAAAACCAGCAATATTCTCATCAGACTCATTAAAATCAGGAGGAGCCACTAGAAAAGAACCTGTATGTAGCCGGAGGTGATCGAAGAAGCAAATAAGCAAAAGCACCGGTGAAGGAAAAATATTGAAAGCAAAGGCAGAAAGTAAAAAAGGAGAAGCAAAAA
>CANYLF010145109.1:0-22008 GCA_948193215.1 Bocquillonia castaneifolia
CCTCTTGTGCCACTTGTCTTACTCTTACATTCTCAAGCCACTTGTCCTCTTCTAGAAACAATCTCCCTACACCACTCCCTAAACTTATTTCTATTAACTATCTAATCCAACTCTCATACTTCTTTTACAAATATCCCCTCAACTTTTCTTACAATCTAGTCCTTCAATTAATCAAACTCCCATCAATTCTATTTCACACAATTATACTTAACAATACACAATTGATAGAAATGAACCATCAAGAGGTAACTCGTCAAATAATCAATTATTGCCATATAAACAATTAACCACCTCCAACTATTATTTCTTTCAATCACACCCCTCCTACTCATAATCACCAATGAATCAACCTCAATTAACAAAATCAAATATACTAATGATACCAATACTTAATGAAATGATTAATCATACTTAAATGTATAATTAATTGTTAATTAATTATGGACGTTACAATCAAAGCCTTGTTGCTTATATTTAACCTTAAATGGGTGTCCAAGATCTTAAACAATGGTAGGTGAAAGCTTGAGACCATTCTTCAATGCAAGTGACTATCCATATTGGAAAGTACGTATGTAATCCTACTTGGATAGTGACCAAATCATTGTTTAGGACCAAGTCCTTATGGAATGGGAGCCACCAACTACAACCCTGAGAGATGTTACTACCACGCTTGAAAGAAAGGATTGGGTGGAAGCACATAGAAAAAGCAACAATAAGAATCATAAAGCTATGTCTATACTATTTGGTTCCTTATTTAGAGAAGAATGTGCAAGGGTGCAACATTGCACAACCACCTTTTCCATTTGGAAAACATTAGCCTACTATCATGAAGGCATAACATCCATGAAGAACAAGAAGGTAGAGTTCTTGGTCTACCAATATAAAACCTTCAGGAGAGTTGCTAATGAAAATGTCACCACTCTCACCAACTGTCTTCTTGCTTTGGTGGAGAGCTTAAAGAAACTTGACAAGATTTACAATCCTGATGAAGTAAATAAGAAGATCATAAGGTCTTTGTCAAGAAGAAAGTTTGAAGCCAAAATAGCTTCCATTGAGGAGTTAAAGAATCTTGATACTTTGGAAATCGATGAGCTCATTGGAAGCCTCCTCATCTATGAAATGAATCTCATGAAGGATGAGGATGATGAAAGGCAAGAAAAAAAGAAGAAGAAAGAGAAAATGAAGAAGTCTCTAGCTCTAAAGACAACACAAGAGTATAGTGAAGATAAGAAGGCAAAGGGAGCCACAAATGATGAGAACCTAATGCTTATATCCAAGAAGGTTCTCAAGTTCATTAAGAAAAGTGACGGCTTCCTTAGTATAGACAAGGAGAAGAGAAGAGAAGATATGAAGAAGATTGGCATGCTCAAGTGCTACGAAAGTGGCAAGAAGGGGCACATCAAGACAGAATGCCCATCACTCAAAGGAAGGCACAATATGAGCTTTAGTGCTAATTGGCACAACACTAATGAGTCTTCCTCTTCCTCCCAAGAAGATGAATATAGTGATAGTGAGAGTCATGGTGAAACCGCTAACTTAGTCTTCATGGCCATGGATGACTCTTCTCATGAGGTGAACACTCATTGTACTCTTTATTCATCTTCTTCTTATTTCTCTTCTCATAATGATGATGATAATGAAACCAAAGAGAACATCAAGGAACTAAACTCCAAGTGTCTTCTCTACCACTCTAATATGATTAAGTGCCAAAAGAGGTGTGCAGAGAATGACAAGGAGATTAATGAGCTCAAAGCTCAAGTAGAGGCTCTTAAGAATTCCAATGGAGAACTTAAGGGCCAACTACAAATGGCTCAATCCAAGACCTCAACAATGATGAATCTTTCTCTAGAGAATGAATCATTGAAAAATGAGATTGACGAGTTGAGGGAATCCATAACCAAGTTCCACAAGGGGAAAGAAAACCTTGATACCTTATTGGTGTCATAAAGGGCTCCTTTTGTGAGACATAGTTTGGGATTCAATGAGGCTTCAACCTCATATGTTGCTCCTAAGACCATCTTTGTCAAATCATCATCACTACCATAAGTTTCTAGTGTGGATGTTGCTAAGACTAGGAATCAGAAGCCTAAGTCTAAGCAAGTGGATAAGCCATCAAATGGCTCATTAGCTAAGGGGATAAAATCCTCACAAGGCAAACCTAATGGAAAACCACAAGGCAATCCCAAAGGTAAGCCTCTTCCTAAAAGCCAAACCCCTAAGAAAAACCATGCTAAAAGGCAAAAAGCCTTAAGAAAAAGAACTTTCAATCCTAATGTCAATTGTCACTATTGCTTAAGGGAAGGACACATTAATGTGTTTTACCATATTAGGATTGAACAACTTTGCTCAGGCAAGTTTGCAAAGGCTAACCCCTAAGGACCCAAATTCATTTGGGTACCTAAAACTAAGTGTTACAACTTCTGCTTGTAGGTATGCTTGAAAACGACCATTGGAGCAAGCTTATGGTATTTGGATGGTGGATTCTCTAAGCACATGACCGGTGATTCAAAGCTCTTCTCCAAACTTGAGAGAAATAAAGGTGGAGCCATCACTTTTGGTGACAATGCTAAGGGTAAGGTAATTGGCATTGGTACCATAGGTAATGACTCTTCTACTTGCATTAAAAAAGTGCTTTTGGTTGATGGTTTAAAGCATAACCTGTTTAGTGTAAGTCAATTATGAGACAAAGGTTTTAAGGTTATGTTTAACTTGAAATCTTATCTTGTTTCCAAGTCCTTGGATGACAAGGTAGTTTTCAAAGGCAAAATATCTGACAATGTCTACACAATTGACCTACACAACCTTACTAATCAAAATCTAAAGTGTCTTGTGTCTATTAGAAATGATGCTTGGCTTTGGCATAAAAGACTTAGGCATGCAAGCATGGAGTTTCTTGAAAGCTTAAGTAAGGGGGAGCTTGTAAGAGATCTTCCAAAGATAAAATTCTCCAAGGACAAGATGTATTAAGCTTGTCAAAAGTGAAAGCAAGCAAAGTCCTCCTTCAAGTCAAAGAACCAAGTAAGTACTTCTAGACCTCTTGAGTTACTTCATATGGATTTGTTTGGTCCAACAAAAGTAGCTAACCTGAGTGGAAAATACTATGCATATGTCATTGTTCATGACAACTCTAGATATACTTGGGTTGCATTTCTAACTCATAAAAGTGATGCATTTGATGCTTTCAAATCTTTTGCAAAACGTATTCAATATGAAAAAGGTTATTTCATAGTGTTTCATGTCTAAGGACTCCTCAATAAATGGTGTTGTTGAAAGCAAAAATCGTACATTGATTGAGGTGGCTAGAACAATGCTCAATTAGTATGGTTTACTAACCTACTTTTTGGCGAAGGCCATCAACACATCATATTACATTTAAAATAGAGTTTTCAAAAGCCCAATTTTGAACAAAACCTCTTATGAGTTTTGGAATGGTAAAATACCCAATATTCTTATTTTAGAGTATTTGGTTGCAAGTGTTACATTTTGAATACCAAGGACAACCTTGGAAATTCGCATTTAAAACGGATGTTGGAGTCTTTCTAGTCTATTCCACATCAAGCAAAGCTTATAGAGCCTTTAACAAAAGAACTCTAGTGATTGAAGAATCCATACATGTTACTTTTGATGAAACTAGTAAACTTGACTTGTGAAAGGAATTTCTTGAGATGATGTTGGAGGTGACTTTGACAAGCTCAAAATTGGAGGAAATGAGCCTCAATCTTCAAAGGAGCTTGACAAAGATAATGAGCCACAAGAAGAACATGCAATTGGAGATGGAATTGATGATCATGCTCATAAGGATCACCAACAAGAGCATGGAGATCTTCCACCATCTTGTATATTGTTCAAGGATTATTCTAAGGACAACATCGTTGGTGAGACCTCTAAGGGTGTAAGTACTCGAAACCAACTTAAACTCTTAGATTCTAATCTTGCATTCCTATGATGAAATTGAGTTAAGGAACATTGATGAGGCCCTCCATGAGAAGAGTTGGGTTCTTGTTATGCAAGAAGAGCTCAATCAATTTGAGAGGAATAAGGTTTGGGACTTAGTTCCTAGACCTAAGCATCATCCAATTATTGGTACTAAATAGGTATTTAAGAACAAATTGGATGAACAAGGTCAAGTCACTAGAAACAAGGCAAGATTGGTTGTAAAGGGTATAACCAAGAGGTAGGCATTGACTGTGATGATAACTTTGCTCTCGTAGCAAGATTAGAAGCAATTAGGATTTTACTTATTTTTGCATCTTACATGGATTTTAAGTCTTTTCAAATGGATGTCAAAAGTGCTTTTTTAAATGGTTTCAATGAAGAGGAAGTGTATGTTGAACAACCTCCCAGTTTTGAAAACTTTGAATTTCCAAAACATGTTTTTAAACTTACTAAAGCCTTGTATGGTTTGAAACAAGCTCGTAGAGCTTGGTATGAAAGGCTTAATAAATTTATTTGTGAAAATGGTTTTACAAAAGGGAAGGTTGACACTGCTTTCTTCAATAAAAAGCATAAGCATGATATCTTAATTGTCCAAATACATGTAGATGATATTATTTTTGGTGCTACTAATGAGAGTTTGTGCAAGGATTTTGCTAAGTGCATGACTGAGGAGTTTGAGATAAGCATGATAGTAGAGCTTAAATTCTTATTGGGATTGCAAATCAAGCAAGAAAAGGATGACATCTTCATCAACCAAGCAAAGTACACAAAGGAGCTACTGAAAAGGTTTGGGATGGATGGATGCAAGCCTAGCAAAACTCTCATGGGCACTACTACCAAGTTGGAGAAGGATGAGAAAGGTAAAGATATAGATCAAAAGAAGTATAGAGGTATGATTGGCTCTCTTCTTTATTTTACATCTAGTAGACCCAATATCATGTATGCTACTTGTTTATGTGCACGCTTTCAAGCTTGTCCTAAAGAGTCTCATATGCATTCCATTAAAACAATTTTAAAGTATTTGCTTGGCACAATGCATTTAGTATTATGGTATCCTAGGAATGTTGCACTTGATCTTGTTGCATACTTGGATTCGGACTATCTAGGTAGTTTGATGGATAGAAAGAGCACCTCCAGTACATGTCGACTACTTGGCAATTGCTTTGTTTCTTGGTGCTCTAAGAAACATGTTAGTGTTGCTTTGTCAACCGTTGAAGCCGAATATGTAGCGGCGGGTTGTTATGGATCACAGGTTTTATGGATGAAATAACAATTAAGGTATTATGGCCTTAGTATTGATCTCATTCCCATCAAGTGTGACAATACTAATGCTATTAACCTCTCAAGAGTAAGCATATAAACATTATCATTTTTTAAGAGATCATGTCCAAAATTGGATGTTGTGCTAGAATTTATTGACACAATTAACCAACTTGTTGATATTTTCACAAAACCTCTTAATGAAGAACTTATGAACTTCATTAAGAGTGAGATAGGGATGCTAAATGGAAGCACCCTTTGATTTTATGTTGTATGTGAAATTAGTTATTTCCTAATTCATATGCTTAGACTTAAAATGAGCACCTTGGATTTGTCAAATAATTCTATGGCATCATTTATAGTCACATATTTATCATCGGAACTTTTTTCGTTCAAAAAAAATTTAAGTTTTTCCATTGATTTTTCAAAAGTATATTTTTGACCCATCAATCATGGAAGAAATGCCTAGTTTTACGCTTGTGATACAAGGTCACTGATTTTTTAAAGCTTCTGTTTCATTGATCGTGTCCACGAGATACCCTTTTACAGCTGCGATGAACCTTTCAATTTTTACAAACCTTTTGGACTCTTAATCGCACCCACGATGGCCACTATCACAGCCACGATCATCATTCTAGAGATTTTCAAAGCTTTTTAAGGTCTAAGGATCATGGTCATGATCCTTGATCGTGGCCATGATCCTAAAATAGGTTTTCCTTTTAAAAGAAGCATCACAGAGGTGAATACCCCAGTCGCCCTCGTAATAACCATTCAGTTTTCAAAGGAATTTTATAAGCCTTTTATTTCCAGGATCATAGAGGCGATGCTACTCATCGTGGCCATGATCAAAATGGAATTTTGACAGTTTTCAGTTTTTTCATTGCTTTCGGGGGAGACACCCTCAATCACGCTTGTGATCGATATTCAGAATTCAAAAAATATAGCCATTATTAGCCGTTTCTAAATGTTAGAAAATGGCTAGCTAACTTTGACTTTTTCTCTCTTTTTCTACCACAAAAGGTGCAAATATGTCTATATAAACCCTCTAAAGCATATGGATGAAGGTTATAGACATTGAATTTTTGGATACTAGATTTTCGAAGCTGTTCCACGAGTAGAGGGCAAGTTGTCCCCCTTAGGCTTATTCCAAATAAGATCAATGGACAAAATTATTCCTTTATGCCTACATTGGTTCAAACAGATCATCAATGATCCAGCCGAATCATGAGAAGGCCTAAAGATTAGGGCAAGCAGGCCCTAAAGGCCAGAGGGATCAACGGCCTATTCCATTAAGTGAAGTTTTGGTTGAACCTTTAAGCGATCAACCGACCGAATCTATACTATAGATCAGTAGGTAATCATGCAATATTCACTGCAGAGCAGTGATTAGGCAACACAGTAGGTAGGCTTACGTGCTCCTACCATGACGTACTATAAAACCTATGCATCAACACCTTGCAAAGGGGGAGGCACTTTTTAGCAAGTTGTACCAACACATCAAACATAGAAACTAGAAGAATCCTTACGCAGGATGAAAGTGGGAAAAGAGGAAGAAGAACTTCATTGTCTCTGGTTGTCCCAAAACTAAAAAAAAAGGGGTAAAAACATACCATGGAATCATCACAAAATAACATACAAACATTCATACATCGCGAAATGAGGGTTTGGTTATATCTTTTCATTAACATCTCAACATTTTAGTTTTTGTAACTTTATATATTAATCTATAACTAAGTCTTTCTTGTTTTCATTTGCATGCATGGACTCTTGAGGGCAAGATGGTGGATTAGAGATTTACAAAACATAACTTCGGAGCTTAAAAAAAGGAATGGACTCAACTATATCTCTGAGTTTGTGAATAGATGTGATCTATATTAGGTTATCATATTCAAGATATAGAAGTCCTATAGACTTTTTAGAGTTGTTGTCTATCATGTCTATGCATTATATTTGAAAACCTTATAATAAAAAGGTCAAGAATCGGCTTGGGTTCCTTAGTCCCCTAATTGCAGATCTGGACGAATCATCACAAATATTCGGCCAAGTCATTGATCATTCACCCGAATGATTGACTTTCAACCGGATGTCCTACCCTGAGGACAAGTTTTTAGAGTTGTTGGGCCTGACCCATGAGATGATTGAGCCAAACCTTCAATAATGGTTTGGACGAATCATTGCACATGGGCCATGCAAAAGAAGAAATGGACCAATGCTACAGAATGTTTTGAAGCTTTGAGGTCGACTAATGAGTCCTCTATGGTATTGATTGGTTGATTGGTAAGGTTTTCTGACCCAATTTAAATCTATCAGTCACACAGAACTATCTATTAAATAGTCAATCGGACATTTTAATAAATAAACCCGGTTATTAGTAGAATAAAAATGGTAGAAAATTATTTTCCCTTTCCTTTCTCTAAGGGTGTATGTATATTCCTGCCATTTTGTTATCTCAGGTGATAAATAAACAAATTAATGTGCAAACATTGACCTATAAAACATAAAACTATGTTAGAAATCAGTTGTGGATGTTCTACATGTAAATAAATAAGAAAATAATCCACCCAACTAATATAATTAAAATAAATAAAAACCCACTAATATAGCAAACAACACTCAATCAATCAGGGTTAATTCTACCGGACCAAATGCAGAATAATAAAACTAAATAGAAACAATATTAGGCATGATCATTCATTGCATACTATTTTTTGGGTGGTTTATCGAGTAATATTGTATGTCGTCTGTAGGAAATAATGACCACCTTACTTAACTAAATGGAAAATTGCCTAGTATGGATGATTCATTCCAAACCCAGAATCATCTAGAGTGATGACGAATGGGAATTCCAAAGGAATCAACCTGTATTACTCGTCACTCAGTGTCCCGATAGCAATTCAGGTGGCAACTCAAAGTTTTTCAAAAATCCAAAATTATACCTTGTGAGTCAGCTCCCCATTGCCATTGGACACCCCCCATGGCGTAAAAAACCCTTGTGTCCATAGTGCCGACTCCACTAGAAAGTTTTTATAAATAAAAATGAATGAAGATTTCGAGCAATTTCCCATCTTTTTAATTAATATGGTCACTGTTCTCCTTTTCTGCATTGCAATTAGTTCTGTATATAGGGTCCCTATAAACTCCGATACCACTTATAATGCAATCCAACGATTCCAGTCATTTCTTGGGCTGTATTATCAGTGACTACCAGTCATAATTGAGATAATTTCATCATCGCTTGAACTCATGAGTGGGGATGACGGTCAAAGGAAGTTTACTTTCGTAGGAGCCTTTTTAGCCAAGCCAAATGTCAAAACCCAACATGTAATGACCATAGAAGTTTCCCCTAGGTTTATCATGGTAATATTACTTGTTGAAATGCTGCCATGAGTATTTATGATAATTAAAGCATAAAAGCCTATACTGAAACTCTGTCCGCCTAAAGACTGAATTTAGGTACAAGGATATAGACAAAATTATCATAAATGATATTGTTTGCTAGGATAGCATGAGAGATCGTACTTACATGATGGTACTATTATCCCCTGTTGATGAAATAAAGTACCCAGCCTACCTAGGAAATGGACAACCTTTGATCAATGGAATACATGTGTGGGAGAAATAAGGTTGGAAGGCCTACTAAATAGTAGTATGTGTTACTTATACAACTAATGAGCTCCTTGTTTCCTTGTCTTGTATACATGCATACACTGAATTCTTTTTTCTATAGAGGAAATGGCAAGTAGCTCTCGCTATCCGCATACTCAGAAAGGTAGCCCAAGTATTGGTTCTTCCACAGTTATACCAGATTTCAATCAGGGACATTCACAGGTCATATACAATTAACAGGCTAACAGTGTGACTGTTGCTATATTAAAGGAGTGGGATGTGCTACAACCCAAGCCAGCGTGATTGGGTCCGCTGGTCAGGACATCTGGTTATAAAGAAAGGACCTACTATGAATACCATGAATTCTGGGGGCATGATATTGATGAATGTAAAACTCTAAGAAAAGCAATACAATGGTTGATTGATGATGGGACACTAGTACGAGTAGGGATTAAAAATATGTCCATAATGAACATCTAGAGACTTATGAAATTATTATCCTTGCTGGAGAGTATAATGGCTATGATTACATCTGGGGAAAAGAATGGAGACTGTCAGAAGTCTTTGAAAGATTGAATGAATGTGGATTGCTAACAAGAACACCTTCACCACCTATTGAAGGCAATTGTGTCTATAGGCCATACGCGTATTGTCCATATCATCAAGATGCTAGACATTATATCAATGAATGTGGAAGATTCAAAAGGGCCGTTAATGAACTGTGCTATGACCGTATAATCTCCATTACTGATAAGGACTACATAATCTTCTTAGAGGTAGAAAAACATGAGAGGCTCAGAATCATGTTGCCTAGTTTATTTCAGTGGGGTCAGATACCTCCACTTCACCGAAAGTAGTATGTTATGTTTTCCTTTGTGAACGAATCTTTAAAATTGCTTGGAGTATCATAAACTCATGTACACATTAAAGGAAATCGGCAATAAAGTAAGCCCGAAACAATGACATTATACTAAGTCATTTTAAGGCTTAGTTTATCACACATGGACTAAAGAATAATATGATTGCTCTACCTATATCATCCAGCACGAAAAGATTAATTGACAGGGAAACTTCATCGCGATAAAAGAAAACACTTGTTTGGTGCCCCTGTATCGAGAAAGTTAATCGACCAGTGATTTATATGGAGATCAAAGCTACATAGCCTAAAGAAGAGCTACTTGTCCATAATGAAAACATGCATCTCACTGACAAATGCGCCACACATCACCGCTTTATCCAAAACCTTATTGAAGAAGGAAAGATTCCTGATCCAGAGCACTTGGGACTTGATGGCTAAACTTTGGCTTGTAGAAGCATATTATTTACTTTACTTTGCTTTGTCTGTAATATATAGCTCGAACATCTACTTTTTCTTTTTATTTGAATGGAGTTTCTTTTAAATGCATTGCATTCAAGGCTTATTTGGCATACATTCATGTCATGATAGCTCATTTAGCATTATCATAAAGCTTGGAAAAACCTTCTATATCTTTTGTTGCTGCTGCCAAAGAGAAAAAAAGAGAAAGAATGATACATTATGTTCAAACCTGAAACAACTATGATCTGCAATGGCATGGCAAACAAAAGACAGTGGAATATTGTCAAAGGTTGCTAATTCTGAATATAATTTTAATTATGTAAAAGGCATCCCAGAGGGCACAAGGGTATTTCCATCAGGAAAAGCATGCATTGGAGAATTGACCAGCGTGTGGAGAATCCTTATCAAAGCTCTATCGACAGACTCCATATATATATATATATATATATATATATATATATATATATATATCCTTGAATGAGTTTATCCGAAACATCTCCAACACATGACAAATGCATAGAAACTAATAGTTGAAAGCCTCTTAGCAAAGTTATGATTGACCATACGCAATCCTAAACACCTGAAAGTCAATAACAAAGGTCCTTGTGAACCTGAACATCATGAAGTGTCATAGAAGGCACCCTGGGTGGCACCCACCTCTAAGTATGCTCACGACAATACTCCCTTTATGAAAGCCACATGGTGCCAAAGCCGATCCAGCTCGTACACGGACGTAAGAAGAGGGAAGTTCAAAAGTAGAAATTAACCATACAGCCCGAAAAGAAGCAGTTGATAACAACAGCCGCACTAGGTCTAGCATTTATAGTACACACATTCGTGATATTGTAAAATGAGCTATAAATGATTTCTTGAGAAATTGTCAGATACTCCTATTACATCATGCCATTGCATGATGAATGAAATACTAAACAGGTAGAGGATGAAGTAGATGATGAGCAATACGGCCTTCAACTCTTGGCAAAGTTCATCAAGTTCAAGCATTATTAAATGACTTTCTTCTATCCATGTGAACCTTGAGGAAACCTTGAACAATGTAAAACAATCGTGACTTGACAACAGAAACACCCGATCACTTCACCAGACCAAATTCTTTGGCAATCGCATCTGCAAAAAGAGATATAAAAATAAAATTAAAAAGAGAAAAAAAAGAAGAAAATGAAAAACCTGATGAATAGTAAAATCCTCCCCCCTCCAAGGGTAATTCATGTAAAAGTTAGGTATCAAAAGACAAACACCTGATAGGTTGAAAATCCAGTCATGGACAGCTATGCAAAAAAATAAGGCAGCCTGCTAGGGTGAAAACCTCACAAAAGAGGAGTCCTAGGCAAAAGATAAGGCAAAACACTAGTAAAACAAAAGAGATATAGCTATCACGGAAACAGAGAGCTCTTGGAGAACGGAAGCATGTCAAACTCTTACTCAATAATCACGCATGAAAAACATTCAAAGGGGACACAACTGATACCATACACACGTCAATGACCTAATCACCACAATAATTATGTCTATTCCCTGCATGACTGATACACGAGGGGCAAAGTTCACTTCGTAATCAAATTCAATCCTCTAGAGGAAGCTGGTTCTAAAACTTGAAATAATGAACAATGTGAAGTTAGCACTCTTTTATATAATTGATATCCTCTGAATTATTGTGCAGGAAATAAATGAAGCATTCAAGGGAGAAAACATTTACTTTCTCTTTAAAACAATTACATTGCATTGTCGCGCTACATGAGAAGCAAATTATCCATTCATTATGACATTGCATACGTACTTTCATGATCATGCATAGATCATTGCATTAACCAACAAGTTGTATAACAACGAGCAAATCTGAACAATGAAATGAGGATCGCCTGAAAAGGTCCACTGATTAGCAAAATCTATGCAAGGCAAGTTAGAAACAAATTCTTCAAACACATCCTCAAAGAGCATGCAAAATCTTCATCCTCATAAGAGAGACTACTGAGTGCATTTCACTTAAGCAAGAGCAACCAAAAATCAGTCCTAGTGCAACAACTAACGTGCAACATCAACGCAACATCAATTAAAAGGGAAAGGCACCCCTCATCATAGAAACCATGTGTACAAGCAAACACAAATGCAAGAGTAATCAGTCACAAGCTGACATGTACCTACTGAATGATACAAAGCAATCAGAATTCAAGAATAGAACGAACTATTATGCGCATCCGAATCAGTTTACTTACAAACATACCATGACAATGAAGCTCTAGGCAAGAACGTATTACTGGCCTAAGGCTATGGGATACATCATCAACAAAGTCATACCAAAATACACAGATAAAAACAAGACTGTCGGTGACCCCTGATAAAAACTGACAAGATAACTTCAAAATCCTCAAGAAAAACTGTTCAGTTCAGTAGAAAAGGGGGATGTGAACTCCCAAAGTAGAAGGGATCTGAGTGTATTAACACTACATAGAAATCATAATCTTCTTACAATTGAGAAGAATGCCAAGAGCAAACCTCGGGGTAGCAAGTCACTTTCAAATTTAAAATTAATCCGAAAGATGGTGATCAAACTTCATATAATCAGAATTCGAGGGCAACAAGTTTCCTTCAACCAATCCAACCACCTTCAAGGAGATATCAAGTCTTCCTAATCATTAAGCAAACTCAGAGTCAATGAGTCACCTCCAAAAAATTCTAAAAACACTCAGGGGCAATGAGTCACCCTCAAAATATCAAAACAACCTTCAAGAAGATAGCTAGTCTTCCTCATCATTCAATAAACTTGGGGCAGTGAGTTACCTCTAGAAGATTCCAGGAATGCCCAAGTGACAACGAGTCACCTTCATGAATATTCTGAATGATATTACTACAACCTCCAAGGAAATAGCCAATCTTCATCATCATTCAACCAACTCGGTCAATGGCAAGTCACCTTCATAATTTCAATAATTTCGGGAGGGGCAGCGAGTCACCCTTACACCTCTGAAAAATTCAAGCGATAACAAGTCACCTTCAACCAATCCAACGACCTTCAAGGAGATAGCCAATCTTCCTCATCACGAAACAACTATGATGACAATAAGCCACCTCTGGATATACTTCAACAATTTTAGGAGACAACAAGCCCTCCTTCTTTCAGAACAACTCAGGCGACAATGAGTCACCTTTAGGGAATTCTAATGAAATCATTCGATGATAAGTCTCTCCTCAATAACCTAACTATTTGGATGATAGCAAACCATCCTTGACAAGCTCAGTTCTTTACTAACAACTCAAAAGTTTAAATGGTAGCAAGCTATATTCAGCAAGGCAGATGATAATGAGTCACCTCCAAGAATTTTGAGTGACAACAAGTCACCCTCAATCTTAGATTCTTAGGTGACAGCAAGCCACCTTCAAAACATCAAAATTTCAGGCAAAAAAAAGTCACCTCTATGATGGTAACAAGCCACCTTCAAAAAACCACGAGTGACGACAACTCACCTCTGACCCCAGAATACCAGACAGCTGCAAACCATCTTCAAAGAATTGATTTAGGTGATAGCGGGTCATCCTCAACTAAAAAATATAGTCTGTAGTGGGCCATCTTTAGCGATCATAGGTGACAGCAAGCCACCCTCAACTTTAGAATCAAAATGGAAGTGAGCCACCTTTAACAATTTTAGGCGATAACGAGTCACCTTCAAAAGAAATCTAAATAATAGCGAGCCACCTTCAACAATTTTAGGCGATAGTAAGTCACCTTCAATCCCAGAACTATTAGGTGATAGCAGGCCACCTTCAACTACAGGATCTTAGGCGATAGCGAGCCACCATCAAACCTAGAATTTCTAACGATAGTAAGTCACCATCAACTTCAAGCCACCAAACGGTAGTGAGCCACCTTCAATAATTTTAGATGACAGTAAGTCACCTTCATAATTCCAAAGGAACTTGGTAGACAACGAGTCACCTTCATATAATTTCAATGATTCCAAGACGCAACAAGTCCCCCTCATTCTAGAAAAACTTCAACAACCACCATAAAAAATGACAAACCTCGCATCTAGGATTCCTTTGTCCTAGACTTTTTGGGTAATTCCCGATGTCCATCTAGGTTGCCAATGATCTAGATTTCTTATCTAAACCACCACTAGCGCAACCTAGGCCTTTTTAGGTAATCCCCGATGTCCATCTAGGTTGCTAGTAACCTAGATTCTCCATCTAGTTTGACCCTAGTGTGTCCGAGACTTTTCGGGTAACCCCGACGTCCATCTAGGTTGCCAGTGACCTAGATTCTCTGTCTAGTCTGACCCTACCATGTCCTAGACTCTCCAGGTAATCTTCAAAATCCATCTAGGTTGCCGGTGACCTAGATTCTCCATCCAGTCTGACCCTTGCATGTTCTAGACTTTTCAGGTAACCCCCGACATCCATTTAGGTTGCCAATGGTCTAGATTCTTCATCTAGTCTGACCTTAGTGTGTCCTAGACTTTTCAGGTAATCCCTGATGTCCATCTAAGTTGCCAATGATCTAGATTCTTCATCAAGTCTGACCCCAGTGTATCCTAGACTTATCGGGTAATACCTGATGTCCATCTAGGTTGCTAATGATCTAGATTTCTCATCTAGACAGACCATAGTGTGTCCTAGACTCCCTCGGGCCAGCCCTAACATTTTATTAGAATAAACAATTCCAATGCCTTGTTTAGACAGACCATAGCGTGTCCTAGACTCGTAGGGCCAGCCTCGACATTTTATTAGAGAAAATGAGTTCCAATTCCTTATCTAGATAGACCCTAGCATGTCCTAGATTTCCACTGGCCATACCCGACATTTTAGAATAAATGGGTTCCAATTCTTTGTCTAGACAGACTTAGAATGGCCTAGATTACCCTAGAGATGGACTACCTCCAGCCTTTCAGCAATGATCACCAAATGCTCAAGCAATATCCTTGACAATACCCCTAAATTGTGTTTTCTTTGCTGATCGCTTATCCATTTAATCATTACTAAGCTCCGACAAAGAGGGGGCAAATTGTAGACACTTAATTTTTGGATACTAGATTTTTAAAATTGGTCCATGAGTACAGGGTTAGTTGTCCCCCTCAGGCTTATTCTAAATAAGATTGAGGAATAAAATTATTCCTTTATGCCTACAATGGTTCGGACAGAGCATCAATGATCCGACCGAATCATCAAAAGGCCCATGGATAAGGCAAGCAGGCCCTAAAGCCCAAAGGGATCAATGGCCCTGTCGAACCATTGAGCAATCATCCGGTCGAATCTATGCTACGGATCGGTAGGTAATCATGAAATATTCATTATAGAGCGGTGATTAGACAGCACAATAGGTAGGCTTACGTTCTCCTACCATGCCGTGCTATAAAACCCATGCATCAACACCTTGCAAATGGGGAGGCATTTTTCAGCAAGTTTCACCAACACATCAAACATAGAAACTAGAAGAATCCTTAAGCAGGAGGAGAGTGGGAAAAGAGGAAGAAGAACTTCATCGTCTTCGATTCTTCCAAAACTCAATAAAAAGGGTAAGAACTTACCATGGAATCATCACAAAACAACATACACACATTCATACATCGAGAAATAATGGTTTGGCTGTATTTTTTTTTATTTGCATGCATGGACGCTTGAGGGCAAGATGGTGATTAGAAATGAACAAAAGATAGCTTTGAAGCTTAACAACAGAAGGAATGGACTCAACTATGTCTCAAAGTTCGTGAATAGATGTGATCTATATTAGGTTATCATATTCAAGGTATAGATGTCTTATAGACTTCTTAGAGTTGTGTCTATCATTTCTGTGGATTATATTTGAAAAGCATGTAATAAGCAGGTTAAGAATCGGCTTGGGTTCCTTGGTCCCCTAATTGCAGATCTAGATGAATCATCAAAAATATCCAGCTGAATCATTGATCAATCGCCCGAATGATTGATTTTCAATCGGATGTCCTATCCTGAGGACAAGTTTTCAAAGTTTTTAGGCCTGGCCCATCAGATGATTCGGCCGAACCTTAAACAATGGTTTGGATGAAACATTGCGCATAGGCAATGGAAAAGAAGGGACCAAGGCTACATAATGTTTTGAAGATTCGAGGTAGACTAATGAGTCCTCTCCGGGAATGATTGGTCAATCAGTAAGGTTTTTTTACCCTATTTAGATATATCAGTCACATAGAACTAGCTATTAAATAATCAATCGAACAGTTTAATAAATAGACCCGGTTATCAGTAGAATAAAAAAGGTAGAAAATAATTTCCCCTTTCCTTTCTCTAAGGGTATATGTATATTCCTGCCATTCTGTTATCCTAGGTTATAAATAAACAAATTAATGTGTAAACATTGACCTATAAAATAGAAAAATAAATTAGAAATCAACTGTGGATGTTCTGCATGTAAATAAATAAGGAAATAATCCACTCGACTAATATAATTAAAATAAATAGAAAACAACCAATACCACAAACAACACTCAATCAATAGGGTTAATTCTACCGGACCAAATACAAAATAATAAAACAAAATAGAAATAATATTAGGTGAAATCATTCATTGCATACTATTTTTCAGGTGACTTATCACTTTATATTGTATGTCCTCTGTAGGAAATAATGACCACCTTACTTAATTAAATGGGAAATTGCCTAGTATGGATGACTCATTCTGAACCTAGAATCATATAGAGTGATGACGGATGGGAATTCCAAAGGAATCAACCTGTCTTACTTGTCACTCAGTGTCCTGATAGCAATTCGGATGGTGACTCCACGTTTTTCAAAAATTCAAAATTATACCTTGTGAGTCAGGTCGCCATTACCATTAGACACCCCTACGGCGTAAAAAACCCTTGTGTCCATAAAGGTTTACTTCCTTTTTCACATTTTCTAAGGTTTTCGCATAATTATTTTCTTTTCTACACCTCCCTCCAAAGCCTTAAAATCTATTCCCCTTCTTTTTCCTTCTGTTATTTGCATTGATATATTAAAAACCGCAATGGGCTTGAAGACTACAAAGGGAGAATCTCAAGAAAGGGGTTTAATGGACAATCTTGAGAAGCATCCAAAGAAGAAGATAAGGTTTATAGGTTCAATTAAAGAAGATGTACCTCTTGGGGATATGATGCCCAAGAAATCAAAAGCACAACCGTCTAGAACTTAAACTTGCTCCAAGTCCAATCCAAAACCAGAAAGAAAAACCTTCCAAGTCTCTACCTCTAAGACATTTACAAAGCCTACTACTCAACAGACCATAAAAACCACTCTAAAGCCTACTGAACAGCCACCACTAGAACCTCAAGCCTTTCCTCTACATGCACCACAATAAAGTACCATTTGGGATTCATTAACCGATGAAGAAAGGGTGGAGATCAAGAGACTTCATGAAAAAGAGTTCCTTGAGACAAGGAGGATTTGAATTAATACTCTTCAAGTCTTGGGGATTCAAGAAGCGGTGGAAGGATATTTGAAGAACTTAGGGTGGATAGAGTTTGCAAGACCAAAAGACAATGGGTATAGAAATCTCACTTTGGAATTTCTATCAACTTTAAAGGTTAACAAGAATGTTGAGAAGGACCAAGGATCCTATGTGTGTAGGTTTAAACTATTTGGCAAGGCTTTACCTTCTCCATTGAGAGATGGAATGCTTGCTTTGGCTTCCTTTCAACTGGCATTATGAAATTCTTTGAACCACCATTGAGATAACTGAATTTTGGCATGAGATTGCCTATTCAGAGAAGTTCTATATAGGCCACTCACCCTACAAATACCTCAAATGCCTTGGCCATAATGTTCTGCATAAAATTAATGGGAACACTGTCTTTGCTAAAAAGGAAGGCAATCCTTTAGGTTCTCATCATTTATAGCTCCCTTTGCCTTCTCAACTTCACTTTACTCTTGTGTTGTCTTTAGATCAGGTAACTTATTCTTGTCTTCTTTCTTCTTATGCTCTTCTTGGTTCTCATCCTCTTCATCCTTCTTGAGATTCATCTCATAAATAAGGAGGCTTCCAATGAGCTCATAAGTGGCTAATGTGTCAAGATTCTTAGATTCTTCAATTGAAGCAATCTTGGCCTCAAACTTCCTTCTTTGCAATGATCTCAAGATCTTTCCTTTTACCTTACCGAGAGTGTAGATCTTTCCAAGCTTCTTTAAGCTCTCCATCAAAGCAAGAAGATGGTGACATTCTCATTAGCAACTCTTAAAGGTCTCATATTGGTAGACTAAGAGTTCTACCTTTTATTCTTTATGGAGGTTGTGCTTTCATGATAGTTGGCCAATGTCTTCTAAATAGAAAAGGCACTTGTTCTTCCACCCAATTTTTTCTTTCTAGAACGGCTGTCACTTCTCCCATAGTTGTAGTTGGTGGCTTCCATTCCGTGAGGACATGATCCTAAACATTGATTTGGTCACTATCCAAGTTAGATTGCATCCTTACTTTCCAATAAGGATAGTCACTACCATCAAAGAATGGTCTCAAGCTTGTAAAGCTTTCTCCCGCCATGTTAGATGATCTTAAACTCCCACTTAAGGTTTAATATGAGCAATAAGGCTCTGATACCAACTGAAATACCAAGATAAGGTGGGGTAAATTGGTGTGGAATTAGAAATTTAAAACCTTACAAGAAATAGAGATAAATAGTTTATAGTGGTTCGAACATAACAAGTCCTACATCCACTCCCCTAAAGATAAACTTTAAGGTTCCACTATCGACCAAGGATACAAATGAGAGTTTTATAAAAGTTAACTCACAAATTAATGTTTACCAAGGCTAACACCAAACCTTACAATGAGTTTTTACCTAAGACTTACTCACAAACCCTAGTGTTTACAAGGCTCACACTAAACCCAGCCCTAGTGTTTAAAAGGCTCACACAAACCCAACCTTAGTGTTTCCCAATCCTCAAAAGAATTGACAGTAGTACGAGGTAGAAAGATCACTCAACCCAAGCAACTAATGCTAATTAGTACCAACTACCCACACACAATAAATTCGCCAAGAATTTTTTACAAAGAAAGTTAAGGAAATTAATTCCAAGAGTTTGGTTATCAAAGAATGTGTGTCCTTAGTTAAGGCACATTTATGATGGGTATCTATGACCAAAACATCCAAAACTAGCTGTTAGAAACACCCAAAAAATTATCTCTAATGGATAGTAAAAACTACATTTAATGCTCTACAGGACGTCAGGTCACGGGGGTGATCTTGCATGTCACGACCCTGATAATCAAAAATAGTTCAACAGCTAGTTTCTTATGAAGGTCACAAGGGCAATTAGGTCGCGGTCGTGATGAAACTACAAGAGAAAGGCTTGGAAAGGGTCTTCTAGAACTTGGATCGTAGGAGTGATGACAGATATATCGAGAGTGATACACACTCTTGAATCCAATTCCTTACAAGGGTCACGACGCGATCCCTATGGTAGCTGGCACGATCCACTGGTTTGAAACTTGTCTTCCCAAGTCAACCTACTACTTCTTGAGTTGCGGGGGCTTTGTCACGGGCGTGACCAAAGTTACAGAAGATTTGGTCATTCTAGAGTACTTAATCTTCAGCGCGATGACGGCAGATCCCGGGGGCGATGAGCCTGATCACGACCGTGATTTATAGGACACTTTGCCAATCCTTGATTTTACTTATTTAAACTTAACCTACACACTTGGAAACTTGTTTAGACACTCAATAAAGGTTGTTAAGCTCAAAATAAGTTAGATTGAAAGCACTTCAGCCAACAAGTTTGGTATTGGTTTATCAAAAAGTTGGGTGTCCCCTTAGTGTTGCCAAATTCGATTGGGCTGTGGTTTGAAATGTGGAATGCCATAATTATTTCAGCTCCCTACAACAGGCTTTGGAAAGAATTGTGTTATTTTTTTTTGGGAAATCTGGAAAAATAAAAATCAAAGGATCTTCGATTCTAAAATTCCAAATTTAGAAGATACAATTGTTAGGAGTATCTCACAGGCTATTTCTTTTTTTAAGTATAGAAATGCTTCTTTTGTTTATGACTCCATTTATTTGTATAGGAATTTGGATGCAATCTTTGCATTGCATTATGTTGTTTTGTTTCGCCTTTTGTTGGTGTAGCTTAAGTGTGCAAAACCAACATTAGAAAGATCATTTTCCACATCTTGAGATTTCTTAATAAATCTCCATTTATCAAAAATAAAAAAATTGCCATCTCTATTTATATACCAAGATCCTAAGCTGTGTACACATTGAAAGATCCTTTTTTTTTTTTTGCTAACAGATTGTCATATGGAATTAATAATGAAAAATCAAGTTGCTACGAAATTTTAATAGGGCCGGTGCCAATATTATTTAAGCCATTATAAATGATGAATGATGATAAAAATGAAAGAATATATAAGAGTGTGTGTGTCTGTCTATATATATATATATATATATATATATATTCTTTCTTAAATGAAATAAAAATGGAAAATGTAATTTTCTATCCGAAACTATAGTGAAATTGACACATATAATCCAACTTTTAAATTGCGTATAGTATAACAAACTTTTACAACTTAAGACAAATATACACTATTATTAATAAAAGGATCTATGCGAGAAAAATAAAATACAATTCAATTTTTTAAACTTATTTTATAACAAATTAGTCCATAATTATATATTTTTTAAAAAACATACATAGTTTTGTCAAATATTTATACTGATAATATATAATTATTTAAACTGATAACCAGAAATTATTTTCAAATTTTATAAGCAGTCTTAAAAAGTAATTCAATTTTGATAATCTTTAAAAATGTAAAAATTTATATAAGTTATTTAAAATAATTATATAAATAAAATATTATATAAGGATTTTTATTCTATTTGAAGATTTTTTTAGCGAATATTTAATTTTTTTATTAAAATTATTGAAAATTTAACAAATTTTCAAAAAGTTTAGAAATCTGTTATTTAAAAGCTAAACAAAATTCCAAGAAGAAAAAAATTCTAAGTTATAAAAAACAAAAGTTGAAACAATTTCATAAATTTTTATCCAATCAATTATATACTAATTTATTATGAAAATAAGTTAGAGGACCAAATTGTGTTTTATTTTCTTAAGTAGATTCTTCTATTAATATTTGGATATACTAGTCGTAAGTCGTATTCTCAAGTAGATCCTTCTATTAATAGTTGGATATACTTGACTTCGTAAAGAAAGGTTGGGCTATATAATGCGTAATTTAAATGTTGGAATATATTTATCAATTTGATCATATTTAGATATAAAATTTCGTTTTGCCAATAAAAAATTAATTATGTGAAGAAAAAAATCGGAAAGAATGTGCTTTTTTTTTCCTGTGTATGTAATAATGATAAAAAAAAGTATAGAGATTTTTTAAAATAGAAAAGAAAACTTTAAAGAATTAGATGAAGAAACAATTTAAAAAGTACATCCACCTATATATGGATTTTCGCCATAAAAATTGCACATCATCGTGTATTTTTAAGAAAATCTCCCAATATCCCAATAAAAAAAGAAAGAAATTAAAATCTCCAATTTCTTTGAATTATGAAAATCAGTGAAGTGGGTTTGCATTTATAAAGAATATATAGCTATGTCAAGTAAGAAATTCTTTGTTTTCGATATATTCGTGAAAAAAAAAATCCTGCAATTGTTTAGACAAATATCAATATGCATACATACACTCACATAGGTGCACTTGCATATCCATATACACAAATGTATATTTATTTAGTTATCAAGACATACAATAACTTCTCATCAAAAAAAAAAAAAAAAAAAAAAAGGATACAATAATACGATAAAAAAGAGTGAAATATATATCAATATAAAAGTATTCCCGGAGGAGAATCGGCCAAAGAAACTTTCCGGGCAACCCTTAAACCATATCGGATTTATTATATAAAAATAGG
>CANYLF010145124.1:0-14516 GCA_948193215.1 Bocquillonia castaneifolia
GGACTTCCTCATCATCCTCTTCCATAGGCTTAATGTATTCTTCATTACACCCCTCAAAGTTGCAAAGGCAAACCAACTTTCTTAAATGGCCCTCTTGATGCTCATAACTTTGATTATCCAAAGAAAGTTGTTGATCAATGGTATTCAAAATTTGAGTCATTTGTTTGAGCTGGGCATTTAACTTTTCACTAACTACGAGTTGATCAACCATGAATTTAAGAAAGGTCTCCTTAAAATTTGACTTGAGTGGTTGTTGAGGCAATATTGAATATTGAGGTGGAAGAATTGGCATTTGTTGATATCCATATTCTTCTTCCACGTGCTCGAAGAATGCATTGCCATCAACCTTTGCAAATTCTTCTTGTTCATTGAATGCTCATCTTGTTTCATCTTCATATCCATCAAACAATTGAGTGGATTCTTTGATTGATTCCATTTTTTAGGCATATTCTTGATTTGATCGTAGTAGAAAACTTCTCAATTTATTAAAAGAAGACTGTTCTTCTTGGACTTAATTGTAGCAATTACCATATAAATATTCATCCTTATGTCCCCAAGAAGAATAATATTGCTCACCCAAATAATGATTAAACATGGGTTGAGGTGGTGGAGGTGCATATTTGATTGAACATTCACTCCAATGGTGATTTCCTCTACACCAATTGCACTCCTAAAAAGAAAATTGAGGATAATTAAATTGTGCATATCCATCATCATACAAGGAATCTTGTGCATTATAGTTCAAAAATTGGTTTGAATATTCATCATAATAATTCATAATAAATCACGAACAACAAAACACATAAATTTTTTTCTTTTTATTTTTTTACCAAACAAACAAACACAACGACTTAAACAAAACAAACAACACATAAACACATAAAAATGTAATAAACAAAAATTAATAAAAAAATCACCAAACACAAAATTAATCAATAATGAAATCACAAAACAAAAACAATATGCAACAAAGATTTCACATGCACAATACGAAAACTTAACAAAAGAAAAAAAATTCAGCACACGAAAATAAATTAAAAACAACACAAAACAATTGACAAACAAAAACAACGTAATCAAAAAATAATTAATTTCGTTGTCCTCGGCAACGACGCCAAAAACATGACAAGCTCCTGCAAGTGCACGGGGTCTATTGTATTAATAAACTTGGAGTACAAGGTCGAATCCACAAGGACAATCATTTTAACTACTTTTCGATTAAGTTCACAAACAAAGCAATTAAAAATAAAATGAACAACCTTAATTTGATTTTGAAATAATTTTTGATGGAGTCGACAGGACTGTGCTGGGTTGGATCTAGGTTGTGGTCTAGTTTTGTAAGTTTGTGGCAGTTGAGATAATGATTGTGTCTGTCTTCTTGTCGGTCGAGGTAGTAGTTTATGTCGACCTAAAGGGGCTGTTGTTGTGTTGGTCCTCTTAAGTCAATCCTACACAAAGAGAAAATGGCCGGACGGCACAAGTGTCCCGGGTTTCACTTCGACGCTCAAGTCAGTTAAAGGTATTTAATATAGTAATTAATGAGCTGGAAGTTTAAATCCTTTACCTATAGAATCTTTGGGTATTTATAGTGTTCTTGTGTATGACGTGTCACCTTAGGGACTTGCCAGGTGTCTTAGCAAAGCTATGGGAGTATTTAGTGTGGTTTGCTTTTGGGCTTTTGTTGGGCTCTTGGGCCTACTTTATCACTAGTTCCCCCATGAGAAAATGATTCAGGTAGACATTTATGTATTTAGGTGTGGTGATAAATGCGGGCGGGAGTGGACAAGTGTTTAAAATTGACATGAAAAGATGAGAATGGTGTTGATTTGAAGTGCTGGGGAGGGTTGGCCAAGGTTATTTTGGCCCTTTCGACATGCTTAAATACTCGAGAGGGAGTTTGCATTTTTCTACCTTTGATATTTGCCTTAAGATTTTGTTTTTCTTTGTGGCAGAGAAATTTGTTTAACCGTTTTGTTTTAACCGCCTTGTGCGTTGTTTTATGGCCCGTATCAAGCGTATGGCGAAGCCTGTGCGTCCTGCTCTTATCGATCCTCCCAATTGGAATACTCTCCATCTTAAAATGAATACTTGGGAGTGCCTCACTACTCCTACTGACTTGGAAAGCTGGTGTCGTGTTTACCACATTCCTGACGGTTTCATTTTATCTTGTCCTAGGCGTGATGTTTCTGCTCTGGTGAGTTCTTGGCTGACAAAGATTATTTTTTTATCACGAGCAGCTTCAGTCTGGTTTACAGTTTCCTCTTCCATACATCATCTCATCTTTTTGCCAAGATTTCTGTGTTCATCTATCCCAAGTGCATCCAAATACAAATCTACCTGTTATTAGTGCTCCAGGACGGAGTAAAAAGAGCTTCTGACTACCGACCGTCTTCTTCACCATTATTATCCACCCGTTGTGGTTCCAGCACTTTTGTTCTATTAAAGACCAGGCATTTTTCTTTTACCAATTTAGAGGCTGACATTGGGACCTCTTGGAGGGGGAGGTATGCTTACGTTGAGCATGACAATTTCAATGACCTGCCTGAGCAATGGAAAGCCATGCTCCTTGATCATCGGATCGATAGCCTTACACCTCATGAACTTGTGTTGTATGACAAGATTAAAGAGACTGTCCGCAGAGAAAATGTTCTGCCAAAGAGTTAATGAGGGCGCTAGTTCATTGGGAAGAGAGTGCATTAGGGGTTTCTAGACAGCCCCGGCTTGCTTTAAGTCAGGATTAGGTCCATGTTGCATGCTTGCTTCATGATGGTGAAAAGATTTTTGACCCTTTTGATCTGGGCGTGGAGGGGTTTGATGCAGTATCCTCAATTTCAGTCTTTTCGAGGGTCTATAGTTCCAGCCGGTGGTTCTTTGTCTGGTGATGTTCACCGTGCTGACAGCTCCTTGGATTGGCTTAATAGCTAGTCATCTGCTTTCAGTCAGAAGGAGTTACCCTGACCTTCTCCTTTGGCGAACAAACCTTCATCCAGCACCCCGAAAGAGAAGGTGACGGTTGTTGAAATTTTTGATTCTATCGGTCCTGGGAGGATGGATCCGCCTCCTCCTATCTCTATTAACCTACCTGAAATGATGGGTCCACCTCCTACTACTACTACTGGGCCTGTTGTTATGAGAGTTACTGAAGTTAGCCCCTTTAGTCCTCCTGTCATTTCGATGATAATAGCTACTGCCAGGACGGTTTCTGCTAATTGTTTGCTCTCTACCCAATCAGATCTTAAAAGGACAATGGCAACAATGGCCAGTAGCTCTGGGAAAGGATTGCCGCTTGAAGTGACGGGGGAGGATGAAGATGATTTTGCTCGGCTTCCGCTAGGCAGTAATTATTGGCACCCCCATGTCGATGATCAAATTATGCAGTTTATCTCACAATGTCGTGGTCCCAATCATTGGCAAGAGGATTATACATCCGACACTTTATGTCGAGGTATAATCAACCACAAACTGGAGGAGATGGAGGGTATTTTAATGCTGGATAGTTATCGCCGGCGGTCCTATCATAAATCCCTCGTGCTGGATAGGGAGAAAATTGAGCTCGAGAGGCAACTGTCGAAACTTCAAACCCAGCTTCAAGCGACGAATGCTGCTTTACCTAGCCTTGAGAAAATCCAGGCTGAAAATGAGGAGCTGAAGAAACAGCTAGCTACTTCTCAGCAAGAAGTGGAGGACTCGAACCACCGTCCTGCTCCCATTGTTAATGGTTTAGGGGTGACGGTGCTTGATGAAGGTATTCGGCCGGCTCAATTTACTGTTGAGGGTCGCCACACTTCGTTACTTTAGATAGAGCTTGCACACCTCCGTTAAGAGACTGGAGATTACTGGGCTAAACTTGTCCGAGATAATGGAGAGCTAATAGCCAAGAGTTTATCTTTATGTGGCAAGCGGCTGAAAGATCTTTGTCGGGCTAAATTTTTAGGCGGTGATTTTTCTTTCTTCTCAGAGGTAGATAAGCTGTCTGTAATCCAAGAATGTGGCGAGAGGATTGCGAGGCAGAATCAAGAAAAATAATTTCCATGTAACCATGTATATTTTGATGCATTAATTAATAAAAGTTATTCATTTTTACCTCTTTTTACATTTCTAACTCTTGGGTTGTTCGCGCCCTTTTACTTGCTTCCTTGACGTGGCGCAATTCTATCCTTGGGGTAGTTGTAAAGTCTTTCCCCTCTGCATGTTCTCCCACTGCAATACTAAATGTAGTGGGCAATTTTACTGTAATACCCTCTTGCTCCTTTGGGAGCTGAAACGTTGGTATGGTTTTTTGGGGCAAGTTATATAGTGGCATTGCATTAGTAACTTTTATTTAACTTTGTGATTTTTGATTTTGATTTTGGAGTGATTTCTTCCACCTCAACTAGAAGATCATTGCCTGTAATCGTTCCTCTTATTTTCTGCATTTGGTAAGTTGTAATGGCTGAGAGTATGTCTAAAGGTTATTCTAGGTCGTCTGGTAGTGGTGGTGGTCCCCCTGAGTCTTCACCGACTGAAAGAGCCGGCAATCTTCAGGACTTAACTATTGTTAGGCCTGTTGCTTCCGTTGCAAATATCACGGCCACAGGAAGTGGTGTTCTGACTGTTAGGATGGGTGAAGCAAGTGGAGTTGTGCCCTTGCAGACTATCAGGGAAGCACCTGTGGCATCTCGAGAGCCCGATACTGATTTTGGGGTAGTTTTCGTTATGGATAAGGATATGGTTTTAAATGCTGGTCCTCCTATAGATTCCATTGCCTAGCATAGGAGCTGCATAAGCGGGGCTGAGCTACAAACACATGGGCGTTGTTTTGGTGCCGGCTTCGAGCTATTCACTCTAAGTGATCGTTGTTCATACCTGGATACTTATGAGCCGGGGTCGGCAGTTGTGGTTGTGGAACAATTGGAAGGTGGTCTCCGCTTTCCTTTGGACCAGATTTTTCATCGATTTATGTGTTACATACAAATTTCCTATCAGTCAGCTTCACCCCAACTCCATCCGCTAGATTTGTGTGCTTTCTGAAATTCTTCATAGGGCCGGTTGCTCACTGACTCTCAGTCGCCTCCAGTCATTTTTTGTCGTAACTAAGAGGTTAGGGATCTCCCCTTTTGTGCTTTTGATAGCCAGAACTCGTCAGGCTTTTATTGGAAATCTGCCGGAATCTATAAAAACTCTCGGTCTGAATTTCCTCTGGGTAAAACATTCATCTTTGAAGGATCTACCTTTGAAGTGGAACTTTATGGATTCAGCATCCTTTGCCAAGCTCTCGCCTGTGCTCGACAAATTGTCTCTTGACGAAAAATTTACACAGAAGCTGTTTGAGGGACTCGCCACCACCACCACCACCGGTCATAGGTTGAATGCCAAATACTTCATCAGGTCAAACCTGAGGGGTCGTAGGGAGGGTCGCTTTGATGGCTTGACCTCCAACTTAACCGATCAAGGTCGGTGTTTTGGGTTGCTGTGGGTGAGGTTTTCTAGTTCTTTTTTGTTTTTACTAACCTTGCTTGTTACTGCCGGTTTTGATTTTCTTTTGTAGCGGTGAATGCCATGGATTTTAACTTCTTAAAGGACTTAATGAGCGAAGTTGATGCTACCAAGTCGGTCTGGTAGGAAGAGGAGACGGCGGGCAGCTATGATCCTCCACGTGATGACGCCATTACCTCACGTACGCCTATCGACACCGGCAAAAAGAAAGGGGGAGATCAGGCCAGTGAGCAACCTATGAAGAGGAGGAATAAAGGGGGAAAAGACCGGGAGAAGAGTGTGCAGTCTCCTGGTAAGGTTGATCAGCAGCCGTATGGAGCCATCGAGCTCTCAAACAGTGAGTTTGATCTTACTGCTGCTGAGCGGATGAGTCTCCCGGTCGGTCCATTGAAGTATGTCGGACTTCACACCCATGACTACTTCAGAAGACTTCCTGGTGAGTATCTGCTTTCAGGTAATTCTAATTATTTATGTTTATATTATTATATAATGAGTGTCTGCTTTACAGATAATGGGCTTCTGGATTCAATGAAGGGGTATCAAGACTACGCGAAACAATGGGCGCTCTTCATAACTAGATGAACGTGTCCCATATCCGCTTTCAAAAGGCATATGATGACTTATTGCCACGGGAGGAAGAGGCTCAGCGATCTTTGAGAAGTGGCGATGATCAAATACAGTGCTTGAAGAAGGACCTGAAACCCTCAGAAACCGAGAAGAAGGCCTTAGCTATTCAGGTGTGAGATCTTGAGCAGAGGCTGGATCATTCAGAGACTTCCCTTAATGTCGAGAGGAAGTACTGTTCTGAGAGCACTCAAGATGCCATAGCTTGTATTCAGGCGCAAGGAAACAAGATCTAGGAGCTTGGGAGAATGATGGTTCTGAGTCTGACTCAGGCTATGGCAGAAGTAAAAAGGCATTATTTGCAAAGGCATCCTGGCCAACCTGCCAATGCTGCCGACTTCTTAGATGTTCAATTTGCTCAACTTGTAGATCGTATAACTGTCGATCTTGAAACTGCCAAGGAAAAGGCCTAGGAGTCTAGTGAATTTCCTGTCCAGCTTCCTTCTTGGCGTAAGCGTTCTCTTCCGTCTACTCCTTCTGCCCATACTAAGGAAGCTCGTGCCTTTTGATGTCCCGATTGCAATTTGAGGCTCATTTGTTAAATAGATATCCCCTATTTCTTTTAGGCTTATTTGTTGAATAGATATCCCTTATTTCTTTGAGGCTCATTTGTTGAATAGATATCCCCTGTTTCCTTTGATACAATCCACCCATTAGCGTGATCAATTGTGGCGTCAAAGCACTGTTTTGAACAGTCTTGGCTACAACATTTTCTTCATTTATGGCATTTTGGATACATCAATGTTATCAACTATTGTGTTGTCTTATTTTGGCTTGTCATTCTGGATGGCGTTCTCTCTTTTTGGGTAGGGTGGCTTCCTTGCCTTGGATCTTTGTTGATTTGTCTTGGGTTTTAACTACTTTGGGTACCGATAGAACTTTTGGATACTGGCGGCTACTTCGTGCATTGGGGATTGCTCGATTGTGGCTATTTTGTCCTTTCATAGCTAGTTGCGGGGGTCTTACCTATATCTATCTATTTTCCAGTTAGCTGCGTATTTTGTCGGCTAACTCATATTATAATTTTTATAGAGAAATATTAATACATTGTCATTTCTTCAATGTTCTTTTTATATTATTGAAAATAGCCATTTTATTTTTATCTTCTGTTTTTATGACTTGCTATGATTAGTGTTTTTGCTTTTGTCGCCCACTTTGTACCAAACGATCCTTAGGCGTTACATTTTTACGCTTGCTCTTATCGAACCGGGTAAGGATCCTTTTAGTAAGGTTTTGGATCTCATAGGGGCTTTGTTGTTGTTCATTTCATACTCACTTGTCTTGAGGCGGACAAGGATCCCGTTAGAGAGGTTTTGGGCCTCCCAGGGGGCTAAGTTATTGTCCGTTTCAGACTCACTTGACCTGAGATGGGTAAGGTTCCCATTAGAGAGGTTTTGGGCCTCTTAAGGGCTAAGTTATTGTTCATTTCAGACTCATTTGCCATGAGACGGGTAAGGTTCCTGTTAGAGAGGTTTTGGGCCTCTTAGGGGCTAAGTTATTTTCTATTTCAGACTCACTTGCAATGAGATAGGTAAGGTTCCCATTAGAGAGGTTTTGGGCCTCTTAGGGGCTAAGTTATTGTCTATATTTCAGACTCACTTGCCATTGAGACGGGTAAGGTTCCCGTTAGAGAGGTTTTGGGCCTCTTAGGGGCTAAGTTATTGTCTGTTTCAGACTCACTTGCCATGAGACGAGTAAGGTTCCAGTTAGAGAGGTTTTGGGCCTCTTAGGGGCTAAGTTATTGTCTGTTTTAGACTCACTTGCCGTGAGATGGGTAAGGTTCTTGTTAGAGAGGTTTTAGGGGCTAAGTTATTGTCTGTTTTAGATTCACTTGCCATTAAGACATGTAAAGTTCCTGTTAGAGAGGTTTTGGGCCTCTTAGGGGCTAAGTTATTGTCTATTTCAGACTCACTTGCCATGAGATGGGTAAGGTTCTCATTAGAGAGGTTTTGAACCTCTTAGGGGCTATGTTATTGTTTGTTTCGGACTCACTTACCGTTGAGACGGGTAAGGTTCCCGTTAGAGAGGTTTTGGGCCTCTTAGGGGCTAAGTTATTATCTATTGCAGACTCACTTGCCATGAGACGGTAAGGTTCCCATTAGAGATGCTTAAGTAGAGAGATTTGTTAAAAGAGTGCTCTTCATTGATTCAGTGTTGGAGAAAATACATTCTATTGATAATATTTTTGAGATGTTGGACATTCCAGGCTCGTGGTAATGAGGTGCAGTCCATTTTAGTCAACCAATAAGCGCCATTTCCCATAGCTCTTGAAACTTGGTAGGGACCCTCCCAATTGCATTGGAGCTTATCGACACCCTCGTTACCCCTACTGATTTCAGCATTTTTCAATACTAGCTCTCCTTCTTTGAACTCTCTCAGCTTAACTTTCTTGTTATGATATCTTGCTACCTACCTTTTTTGTAAGCTTCGGCTCTTACTGCAGCTACTTGTCTTCATTCGGCTAGCATCTCTTCACAGATCATGATTTGTTTGTCGTTAGAATTGGGATCATAGTTGGCTACTCTATAAGATGGGACTCCTAACTCAACTGGTACTACTACTTCCATTCCATAGGCCAGGCTGAATGGTGTCTCTCCCGTGGCCTTTTTCGATGTGGTTCTTTCAGCCCAGAGAACGGGATAGAGCTCTTCTGCCCAGTTTCCATTTGCTTCATTTAGCCTTTTCTTTAAGCCGGTGAGGAGATTGCGGTTGGTGACTTCAATCATGCCATTAGTCTGGAGGTATGATACGGATCCAAACTTGTGCTGTATTTCCATTCTTTCACAAAAATCATGAAATCTTTGATAGTCGAATTATTTTTCCATTGTATGTGATGAGTGTGTGCGGGAGACCGAACCTTGTTATGACTTCTTTGAAGAAAAAGTCTTCTGCCTTGGCGGTTGTTATGGTTGCCACTACTTCTACTTCAATCCATTTAGTGAAGTGATCAACTGCTACTAACAAGAACTTCTTCTGTCCTGCCGCCTTAGGAAAAGGTCCGAGTATATCCATGCCCCAAGTTGAGAAAGGTCAGGGGATGTTGATTGATTTCCTCTCGATTGTCGGTATATGAATCTTGTAGGCATGTCTTTGACATTTGTCACACTTCTTCACCAACTCTTTAGCATCTTCTTCCATCGTTGGCCAAAAGTATCCTTACAACTCTGCCTTTCTTTTGATAGTCTTGTACCCTTGGTGGGCTCCATAAATTCCCTCATGAATTTCTTCTAAGATCTGTTTCCCTTCCGCTCTAGTCGTGCATCGGCACCAAGGGTGTGATACTGATGTTCTGTACAACACTCCTTTGTAATAGGCGAAATTGCTCGCCTACTTGATGAGTCGGCTTGCCTCTTGAAGATCTTCTAGGATGACACCGTTGTCTAGATAGTTAATAATGGGGCTCACCCAGTCGTCTCTTTCCTGTATAAAGAAAACATGGGGGCTATCGATGCTTCTTTGTTACAATTCCTCCTTCATCTCCATACTTCGGTATAGTAGGCATCTCACTGAGGTGGATTTAGCGATCAAATCTGCCTCCTAGTTCTCACTCCTGTCAACTTGTTGGATGGCCCATTGTACCCCATTCTTTTCTGCTGCTGATAATAAGTCTTTGGCTTTAGTCAGGTACTTGCTTAGGGTCTCATCCTTGACTTGAAATTCTCCTATAATTTGATTTACCACCAGTTGGGAATCACTGACTATTCGAGATCTTCTGCCTTGACTTCTACTGTTAAAGCTAATCCTGCCACCAGGGCCTCATATTCGGCTATGTTGTTTGTGACTTCGAAGCAGATTTAAGCTCCATATTTGATGACAACCTTGTTTGGACCTCTCAGGATTACACCAATTCTTGCACCATGCTCATTTTTTCCTCCATCAACACAGAGCTTATAAGGTTGCGCTTTCTAAGGTGTCACTTCTGTCCCTCTAATGCTTTCGATAATGAAATCTGCCAACACTTGAGCCTTCATTGCCTTCCTTGCTTCATACCGGATTCCATAGTCGCTTAACTACATTGACCATCTTACCAATTTTCCCGACAGCTCCGACCTTTACATTGCTTTCCTTAGTGGCTGATTCGTTCTTACCACTATCGGATATCTTTGAAAATAATACTTCAGTCTTTTCGGCAGTGGTGACTAGTGCAACTGCTAATTTTTCTACCATTGGATTTCGAAGTTCTACATCTCTTAACGCCTTGCTGACGTAATAAATGGGCATTTGCTCTGATCCTTCCTCTTGAATGAGTACAAACGCTACTGCCTCCTTACATGCTGATAGGTATAAAAACAGTGTGTCGCTTGGGATGGGCCGCTGATTAATGGCGGTGTAGTCAGGAATCTTTTGAGATCTTCAAATGCCTGATGGTAGTCATCTCCCCATTTAAATTGTTTAATGTTCTTAAGGCTGCAGTAAAAGGGCAAACACCTTCTGGCTGAGTTTGAAATGAACCTTCCCAGTGCTGTGATTCTTCCATTGAGACTTTGGACTTCTCTGATCGTTCTTGGCGGCTGCATATTGATGATTGCTTGAACCTTCTTCGAATTTGCTTCTATTCCTTTGTTTGACACCATACATCCTAGAAATTTCCCTGCTGTGACCCCGAAGGTGCATTTGTCTGATTTCATCTTCATATTAAAGCCTTCGAGGATCTGGAATACCTTTACTAGATCCGACGGGTGATCTTCTTTCTTCTTGCTTTTTATGATGACATCATCTACGTACACTTCTACTACCTCCCCAATGAGATATTGGAACATGAGATTCATCAATCTTTGGTAGGTTGCTGCATTCTTTAGGCCGAAAGACATCATTTTGTAACAGTAGGTGCCTTTGTGAATAATGAAGCTTGTCTTCTCCTCATCTTCCTTCTTCATAGGGATCTGGTGATACCCTGAGGCCATGTCTATGAGGCTGATGAGTTCATGATAGGCAGTAGAGTCGATAAGCCTGTCGATGCTGGGTAAGGCGTAGTTATCTTTTGGGTAGGCATTATTGAGGTCAATGAAGTCGACACACATTCTGTATTTCCCACTTAATTTCTTCACCATGACAACATTAGACAGCCATTCTGTGTATCTTACTTCTCTAATAAAACCCGATTTCTCCAATTTGTCAACTTCCTCTACTATCGCCTTCTCTTTCTCAGCTGACATTGGTCTCTTCTTCTATGCTACCAGCTTGATGTTTGGATCTACCTTTAAGGCATAAGAAACTATCGTCGGGTCAACTCCCGTTATTTCTAAGGCTAAACTCGCAAAAAGTTCTGTGTATCGCTTTAACTTGTCGACGATGAGTGTTTCTAAGTCCGCTAACTTTGCTGAGATTTTGACTTCTTTTCCTTCTGCCAATTTTACTATCTTTATTTCCCCTACAGGTTCAATCTATTCTTTCACCTCGATCTCCAGTATTTCCTCAATTAGGAGTACCTCTGTTATGGCTGTCAAATAGCATGCCTTGGCTGGCTCTTGATCTCCCTTTACCACTACCACATCTGCCTTTATTGGAATCTTCATTGGTAAGTATTGGATTGATGTTAATGCTCCTAAGTCATACAGGTATGGCCATCCGAGAATTTCATTGTATGCTAGAGGCATATCCATGACATTGAAGAGTGCTTTAATCTCCTTGCTATGTGGTTGGTCTCTTTTGAATTCTACCGTTAGCTCGACTAAACTCATAGGATGGATGGGTGTGCCACTTAGTCCAGAGACTGGTGTAGGGCAATGCTTCATATTCAACTGAGATCCCCCCATTTGTTTATATGCCGTCCACGTAATCAAATTGATGGAGCTTCCTTCATCTATCAGTATACGCTTAACAGTGTAATTATCTATGATGGCTTCTACAACTAGTGCATCACTATGAGGTGCTTGGAGATGCGTCCCATCGTCAGAACCAAAGGTGATGACCGGGACTGGATGATCTGATCCCTTTCTGGCATGCCTAGTGGCATTTATACTCATGACTTCTGATCTTGACCTTTTCTTTATTGCTGCCAAACATGATTCTCCACTAGTGATGACATGCACCTTCCCTAAGATGGTCTTTCCTTTGGAATCAGTAGTTGATTGGGACTCCTTTGGTGGTTTGGCAGTTGTGCCTCTTTGGCTTGGGTGTTGAACTTTCTCAGGGCTCCCATTTCTATTAATCTTTCAATCTCCCATCTTAACTCGAAGCAATCCTTTATGTCATGCCCATAATCTTTATGGAACTTGCAAAAATGACTCATGTTCCTTGATTGCTGGATCATTGGCCTAGGACGAGTTTATGGAGTTTGACTATCTTTTATCCACATAAGGACGTTTATTCTAGACTGGTTCAGGGGAGTGAAACTCTCCCGTCTTTCCTGGTTGTATCGGTAGGGTCTATTGCATGTGTTATAGGGACAGTAGGTTTGTCTAGTGGTGTGTGCTTGTTGGGTTTATGTCTTTGGTGGCTTGTCTTCTTTCTTTTCTTTTTTCTTTACATCCATTTCTTCTCTCTCTAATCTCCTGTAACGTCTCCCGTCATCAACACTGACACATTTTTAAGCCATCAACATCAAATCTTGATATGTCTTTAGAGGCTTTAAGTAGATCTTATCTGTCACTCATCCCATGGCTGTTCCTCTTCTCAGGGCTTGGACTATTGTGTCAATGTTCAGGTCATCTATCTTGGTTACTTCATTATTGAATCTCTCCAGGTAATCTTTTAGCGACTCATTGTCTCTCTGCTTGCATTGATAGAGTTGTTCAGAACTTCTCTTTGGTGGTATGTTTGGAAAAAATCTGAGAATGAATTTTGTTGACAGATCTTTCCATGTGGTGATTGATCTAGGCGGTAACTTACTATACCACTTTTGAGCCGTTCCGACCAATGTAATCAGGAAAACTTTCAGAGGAGCTTATCAGAAGCATTATAGAGTTGCATGTAGTTCACAAACTTTATGGTGTGTGTTTCCGAACATCCTGTGTCGGAGAAAGAGTCAAAGGTAGGTACTTTGAAGTTCCTTGGCAGAGATGTAGCGAGAATTTCTACGGTTAATGGGAGTTTTTAGTCTGAAAGGGTTGAGGTGTTTGGGTGGCTTCCATCTTGAGATCCTTGATCATCTCAGTCATCAAGAGTCAGAGTTTGTCCTCCTCAGAGACACTATTCCTCTACTTTCATCTTGTTCTTTCGCTTCCTATGTCTCCTTGTGGCACACTTTCACGAGGAGCTTTGGACAATTCCACTTCTTCAAAGTTCTTGCTAAGGCTTTGTCTTGTTCGTTTCTTTTGTTTACCAGCATTCTCTCCTTCTTTATCAACCTCAAGAGTAACTATCCGAGGCGTTCCTGTCTCATCAACGTTCTAGTCTACCGGTGTGACTAGAGTTTGCAATTGCGCCATTGCCACCTGCATCTGTGCTTGTAGGTCTGCCATTGCTTTAGCCAGTTGTTGCCATATTGGTGGTGGTGTGGTTTTCGGTTGTTGTACAATATCCTTCTGATTATTTTGGTTAGGGTTGCTGGTAAGTAGGTCTTCTTCGATCGAGGTTGAGGCACCGTCTCTGTATTCCATCGGTTGGATTATCTGTCATTTCCTGGTAATGGAACCAAATGATGGAGTCGACAGGACTGTGCTGGGCTGGATCTAGGTTGTGGTCTAGTTCGATAAGTTTATGGCGGTTGAGATAATGATTATGTCGGTCGAGGTAGTAGTTTATGTCAGCCCAAAGGGGTTGTTGTTGCGTCGATCCTCTTGAGTCAAACCTACACAAAGAGAAAATGGTCGGACGGGACAAGTGTCCCCTATCTCACTCCGACGCTCAAGTCAGTTAAAGGTATTTAATGTAGTAATGGAAGTTGGAATCCTTTACCTATAGAATCTTTGGGTATTTATAGTGTTCTTGTGTATAAACTGTCGCCTTGGGGACTTGCCAGGTGTCTTAGCAAAGCTGTGGGAGTATTTAGTGTGGTTTGCTTTTAGGCTTTTGTTGGGCTCTTGGGCCTACTCTATCAATTTTGAAAACTAAATTAACAAGAAAATAAATGCAAATAAATAAATTAGCAATAAAAATGGAATTTAAATCAACTAATAAACACAATAAAACAAACACTAAAGTTCGGGATTTCATCTAGAGAGGTAACTTAATTATCAATTAAATTCATTTAAGCAAGACTTTACGAAAATATTTTAATCCTTTCCCAAGGTAGAAAAACGTATTCAATTGAACTAGTTATGCTGCTCTTTCGATGCACACCGATTAAAAACAATTGAACCCATTAAGCAAAATCTTTAAATCAAGTTTAGGTTAATTGTCGTTTCCGTATTAACGTCTAAACAAGTTTAATTTCTAAATCTGATTTATTTTAACCCATCCATTGAACGATAAACCTAACAAACATACATCTAGGTGATCAGTTAAGAAATATGTGCCTTAAGCTCTTGGAAATC